>RJWM01000150.1:0-40000 GCA_004363535.1 Dasyprocta punctata | reverse complement strand
CAAGTTCTCACTTTGCAGGGCAGGTTGGACTCAAACTTGTGATCCTCCTGCCCCAGTCCCAGAGTGCTGGGATTACAGGCATGCACCACCAAGCCCGACTCAGACAAGATACTTCTGAAACATCTCAGAATTCTAATGTGCAGGTAGACAAGGTCTGGACACGCCAAGGGGACACCCCAGGGCCACTCAGACCCACTAGGCAAGGCAAGCATTCTCTCTGTGACAGTCTCAGTAAGCTCAGGATCAAGACTGGAATTGGGTACTGTGTGCAAAGACTGCTTGGCAAGTTTTATGTGAGGGGCACTTCTGAGGGGCACCGCTTTGCTTCATGTACCTTCTGCCTCTCAGTTTTTCTGTTTCTGAGGACAGTTGTTAGACCACTCAACCCCAGGCGCCACCGAAATCAGAATCGATAGTGGCAGGGCTCCAGAATTGGCCTGTTTACTGAGCCAGTTCTGTGAAGCCTCCACCACCTGTGAAAGTTTTTCCACATTAAAAGCCAAGAAACGGTTCTGTAGGGTCAAGAGTAATGGCTTTGAGGTTAAAGAGATCTTGGTTTCAATCTCAGCTTCACAATTTTTCATAACTTGGGAAAAAAGAATCACTTAGCACCTGAGTTTCACCATCTGTAAAATGGGGCTAAGTGTGTCTGTCCTTACCAGGCAATATGAAAACTGCAGGAGCTGAGGACCATAAAACACAGGGCGTATGTGGTACACACTAAAGGCTCAGTATAAGGGAGCAAATAACAAAACAGACAAACAAACAAAACGCTGTAGGCATCGTCTTCTTTATTATCATTGTTCAGCTCTTCACTTTCTTTGCTTGGCTTCAGTTTGTCTAAAGCAAATATAGTGAGGCCAGGGGAGGTGGAGGCTGCCCAGGACTCGCGGCTGGGGGAAAGAAACCAAGGGTTGCTTTCTGTTTTTTGGGTCTGCATAACAAAGTGCTTTTTGCTGGATGTGAGGCTGCACTTCAGATCTTATTCCCAAGCAGCCTTCCGTGTAAACTCCAGCAGGCAGTGACCGTGCCAGTTGGGGAATCCTGAGCTAAGCTCGTAGGAGACCTGCTCCGTGGTTCTCCTTCCACACGGGCCTCATCCCGCCCCGGGACAACCAGCATCTGAGTAAGTGGCAGGCCTGGAGAGGGCATCGTCCATCCTTCAGATTTACACTGAATTCATCACTCGCTGCACACCTCCTCACCTCTGAGTCCAGGCGGAGCTCTCCATAATGGCTGGTCAGCCATTATGATCCATTCCTTCTGCAGGCAGTCTGGTTGCCGCCTGTTGCAGGCCGCATGCGCACAGCGAGCACGCTATCTCTGTACACTCCATGCACTGCATGCCACGGCAGAGTTGGGTAGACCCATCCCAAATTGGAGGAACTCATTCCCAAACCTGCTCATTTGCCTGCTGGACTTGTGGCTGTAATTTCAAAAATGCATCAAATATACCATGAACTGGGGAGATGAAAGTAAGACGAAGACTGAATATTCTGGAAAGTCTTGGCAAAGGCAATTTTGAGAAGAAAAAGTGTTGTCATATTAAGAGAGAACCAAAGAACTACCAAAGACTGTGGAAGTCATACATATCAAGACAGGTTCTGCTATCATAGTCCTCAGTTGTTTTTGTGACTTGGTTGCTAGCAGAAGGCCTGACAAGTTGCAGATGTACAGAGAATATTTGCAGAAGGAAAGCAAAGAAGGCCTCACCAGACAGGGGAGAGAATGAAAAATCTTAGGTGAAATATTAGGGGTGTTGTTCATGTAAACATGGATACCTGGAACTGCAGGTGAAAGAATCATACTCAGAAAAACATCTTGGTCTCTATGGAAAGATCAGTGAATGCTCCTTCATCTATCATAGCTCAGTTAGAATAAAATACTTACAATAATAGATAAGTAGGTATTGTTTCCAAAGATCTCACACTTAACTGTCATTTTTGGTTACTTGAAATCTTATCCAGGTAATCACTGAAGATGCTTTGGCTCTTCTTCTTCAAATCAGCAGGTAAAGATTGCTGACCCATTTGACAGGTGAGAACACTGAGGCCAAGCAGGATGAAATAGTTTATCCAAAGTCTTAAATACAAACAGGTTCAGCAGAATCCAGCTGCTTTAGAGGTGCACATGGTCTGAAGAACTGTAAAATGCTTTCGAAGAGCCCTGTCCACTGGTGTGCATTCTCTGTCCAGTTCCCTCTCCTGAAGAACCTGAGCTTCACTCCTAGGGTTCATTTTCTAAGCAGCTCAAGTTAACCAAAGGGAGACAATTGTGGGTGGGCCTGCCTTAGCCTAGTGAGGACACAGGTCAGAGAGACACTGCTCCTGCTGGACTTCAAAGAAGAGGAAGGATGCCATGAGCTCTGAAGTTTCTGAATGAGTTTGGAATAAGGCATTGGGGATCACAGGAGACTCAACCCTGTCCTACGCCTTGATAGTCTTGTGAGGCCCAAGCATTGGAAGTGGCGTGGTCAGGTTCAAGAGTCACGGGAACTGTGAGACGGTCAGTCCTTGTGGTGTTAAGCTGCTGACTCCATGCGACTTAGTATACAGCAAGACAGAAATCAGTGCAAATCCAAAGACCCCCAAATACAGCTGTGCTCCCCATCCCTCCATGCCTCAGCATCCTACACCCACCCGGTGGGATTTTCTGGTATCGGAAGAAAGATAGTTGTGCTGTCCCTGTGAAGACACAGGTGACTTCTGACTTCTGCAGCCGTGTCTTCATTTTATTCCAGGGAAATTAATTTGCCATATAAAATTCAATTTAAGTAAATTATTAGGAAGGAAACCTCCCACCTCCTTCCCGCTCCGAGGAAAGAGCACTTGCGTTCGCCTCTGCGTTTGAATTAAACATCAAGAAAGTGGCCTGTCATTAGTGTTACTTGGCATGGAGCTTTTGTAAATTTCATACTCTGAAAGATCCTCCTCTGCTTAATAAGTTTACTTTTTCTAAGGTGCTGAGGTTCCTTACACTCCCTTTGCTCCAATGTGCCAACTCAGCCTCTAATTGCTGGCCCTGCTCAGCCCCTGGGCCCAGCTTTTAAAAATAAAAGTGCCTGAAGAGGAACCACTTGAAACCATTTATTAGCTGCTTTGGGTGTCTTCTCCCCCTCTGGGGAGACAGGTGGTCTCTGCTGTTTCTACCAGGGCTAGGGAAAGACGGCTTTGATTCTGGGACTCCCAGTTGCTAGCAGAAGGTCTGGCAAGTTGCAGATGTACAGAGAATCTTTGTGGTAGGAAAGTGAGACGGAGGGGAGGAAGGAGAAAAGAGAAAGGATGAAAAAGGAGAGAAGGCAGGGATAAAGGGACAAAGTAAGAAGGAAAAAAGACAGGATGAGGCATGCAGGTGACAGCTGTAGGGACACATACAAAGCCCTCCTGGTGTCTGGACCCTGCATCCCAGCCTGGTCCCTAGCCCACCTGAGGGCTCCTGCAGGCCTCCTTTTTCTCTCTGTCAGTGTAGTGGTTCTCTCTGCTCCAGAGCAATTTACTGGCTCAAGGCACATGGTCAGACCACAGTCAGGACAGGCAGCAAGTGCCAAGGCAGCTCTGCACGCATGAGCCATGAACACTGACGCTGAATCCTGCAGCTTCCCTGACCAGTCTAGGAGGAAACTGATACCAGGTGTGCGCTGCAGTCCCAGGAAGGTCCCGGGGGGTGCTTGCTCTCTGCTCCTGCAGCAGACCTCAAGGTGCTGCCTGTTCTCTTCCGGTTCTCGCCTCCCTACCCTACCTCCTCATCACTCACCGAGCTCCAAGGAACACCCTCCAGATAAGGGCCTCAGCCCATCTTTTCTTGCCCTCCTCCTGGGGGAGGGGAGACCACACCTCACACCATGAGCCCTTCTCACACTCAGGGCTCACATCGTGGGCCCTACTTACGGCTGTGGCAGACGGCACTAAGCAGTGTACCCCTTGGTCCCTTTGAGCTCAGACAAGGCTGCAGAATCCATCTCCCAGCAAGCTCTGAGCAGCCACTATTAATCATCCTGTGGATCAATGAACCTCCCTCCCAAAATTCCATCCTTGGCCATCATCTCATGAGGCCAATGGTGGCCACTGTCCTGACATAGTGATATAATGACCCTCAACCCACTGGGGAAAATATAGCATATTTTATGATAACTGACCTTTATCATACAATGAAGAGTGTAAGAAAACTACAAAGTACAATGATAGCTCAGAGGTACAGAGTACCAGGCACCTAACATGAACACTGTGTCGATACTTTATGGCAATCTATGAGATAGATATTTTCATCAGATTTTTATAAATTAAAAAAAAAAGCACAGAAAGGCCAAGTCACTTGCTGAGGATCACACAGCTCAATACTGATGGGGTCAGGTGGTTACTACACAATAACATCTCTGACAGGTAAACTGCAAAAAAACTATTAGTCAAAATGAGGAGAACTTCAGCCTGGACCACAGGACACACTGCTCCTCTGAGTGAGCTCAGAGGGTCAGGAGCACAGAGCCTGTAGCCTCTGACCCATGGTGGCCACTCTAGTCCAGGCCCTGCCACTCCTCAGAGGCAAAGCTCATTGCAGTTGCTTACCCTGGGTGGCAGAAGCCCAGGGCTTAGGAGTTTTTGCTAAGTGGCCAAGTGCCTGGCTGCAAATGAGTCATTTCTGTGCACAGCCCAGCCGGGAGCCTCTTGAAGAAAGAAGTCCCCTCGGCTGCTTATCACTGCCTGCAAACAGGAGCAACAACATAGGTTTTGGAGCTTAGATCTCTCCCCACTTCTCTCTAAAGTGGTTTACAGGGAGCCCATCTCTGGCTGCCCAGGGTGAGGCTGATCCCACCCTGCAGGTCTGACTGCTGGAGCCTTGGGTCTGGAGTTCCAACAAATCCAGGGGCAGCATCAGAAGAAGGTGGAGCTGGGCTCTAATCACTGCCTTCACACCATGGGCTTCCTGTGGTCTCCAGAAGTGACCTCGGCCCTGTCCTAATCCCTCAACTATACTAATAACTGTAGTAAATGAGGCCTCCCTGCACCAGGCCCTTGGCTAGGAGCCTCCTCTGTGCTCCTACATGAGTTAGGCAGATTGCACAGTGGTTAGAGCCTGCCTGGCTTCAGATTCCAGCCCTGTGGTAGCTGTGACTGAGTAAGTCATTCAACCTCTCCAACCCTCAGATTCCTCATTTCTACAGTGGGACTACCAATGGTCCTGCTTCAAAGAGGTCTTATTGAACAAGAATGTGTGCGAAGCTACCTTTGTTACTTTATCTGATTTTCACAGGGGCTTCTGGAGGAGTGGTTATTATCCCCATTTTCCAGAGGTAGAGACTGAGGCACTGAGAGGTGGCTGGGCTGGACCACTAAGCCTGCCTTTGTCCTGTAGAAGATGAGCAAGGCTTTCTTCCTTATGAGCTCAAGGTTCTCTGAGGGCTGAGGGAGTGAGCTGATCTTCCAGCCAGGGGCTGGTCTCATTCTGTCTCCAGATCTTGAAGGCTGGAACTTCACTCTTTTCCTCTCTGGTCTCATTGGTGGTAAGGGCAGGTAGGTGGTTGGAGTGGACAATAGCTGTGAATCATTCCTGCTCAGAGATGGTCTGCTCCTCCTAGGACCCCTGGAGCTTTACTACACCAGAGTTACTCTGGCAACTTCCTTTGTCCTGTGTCCCTGCACATGCAGCACTAGCACTCAGGCATGTAGTGCTTGTCTATGAATTCAGGATGGAGCCACTCCCACTGCCCTTTAGCCAAGAGACTTTGGCAGTACACCACCTACACAACTGCGCACGGCAGCTTTGCAAACACCTGATGCTCCACCCTCAGTCACATCTCCCTTAGGTAAGCACGGTAGGTCCCTGGGGTATCTGTAAGAAATCAATCATCCTGATGGAAGTGATGGGCACAGATCTGACCCTGCACCATGAGGGATGTGTTAGAATGAGGCTGGGCATAGACAGGGACCGAGGCAGGAAGTGATGAGAGAAGACCCTCTTCTGCCCTCTGTGGGCCATTCTGTGTCTGGACCCCAGCTCTTAGCATAGAATCAGGAGGCCCTTCTCTACCCACTGAGAAGAGGTCAACAGCCCGATGGCTTTCTCCCACCAGGCTGGGGTGGGTCACGCCCCTAGGACCCACAGACATATTTCCCAAGTCCAGTCCAGGTCACAGCCCTGGGGTCAGGGCACGCGCCATCAGCAGTGGGGAGTGGACAGGAAGTCTGGCCTTGGAGCTGCCACCAGGCCGTCCACAGACTGCTCCTGCAGGCTGACACAGTCCTTAGCGCTCTCACTGCAGGTGGGCAGTCCCTTTGACCAGTGACAAACCTGAGGAACACGGTGGTGAAGTGGCTGGACAAAACCTGTGAGTCCCAGAACACTAGTCACCTTGAGAGCCCATGGGTATGGTCCTGAGGTACACAGTCAGTTTTCTGCCCCAGGGCATGGGCTGGCCCTTTCTGCGCTAACCAAAGGGCCCTGCTCAAGGCCTCGCTGTGGGACTTGAGTCAGGAAGGTCAGTCTAGACATTTCATTGTTTCCACAACGACCCCTGTCCTGATCTCCCAGAGATGGATATACTGTCTTCTCATGTGGGGAGAAGGGAACATGGCTTTGTTTCTGATAAAGCCCATAGAGGTGCACAGAGACAGAGTCATCCCGCTAGTGTATGGAGACACAAATACGGATGACAGTGCCGAGTGGCCACAGCAGGGACTGTGACAGGTACAGTGTTGGTCTCTCAGTTCCAAATCTGTCCTTCTGGGCTTAGTCTGTGATGCAGGGCCTGGGAGTCTGCAAAGCACATTTCTGGCTCCCCTGATAGACCCTGACTGGGCTGAGAAGGAAGTTGGGCTGAGAAGGAAGAAGGAATTGGCTCCTTATCTGCTGAGGTTCCTGAAAGCAGTATCCCAGCGATGCCTCTTCACCCCGCAGCTGTAGGTTCCTCTCAAAGCAGTGGGTCAACCCTAACCCTCTCCCTAACCCTAACCCTAAGCCCTAACCCTAACCCTCCCCCACCCTAACCTTGTAGAAGAAGCCTGACTGTGCTCCCTGAGAAACACCAACACCAGCTAGGAGTGCCCCCTTCCCACATTCTAGGTCCTCAGCCTATGAAACACCTGCATCAGGCTCAGAGACACCAGTGCCAGCCGAATGGAGGCCCTTCTGCGGACATCTGAATCTCATGTTCCTCCTCTAAGAGTCTAAATTTTAATAATTCCAATCCCTCCTGTTATTTATTTCCACATTGATGCATGCATAACTACCCAAAACTACACAGACATGATAACTTCTCACATGCATACATGCACACACATGTGCATATATACCATCACAAGCTTTTAAAACTTCACATAACATGGGTGCATACCACACACATCATACATGCACACGAACACACTGTGCATAAACACACATGTAGAACCATACACACATATATGTACATACCCACCACACACATTGCATGTGCACACACATGTGGGCATCATGAATGCACACCACACCACACGCAGGTGCGGGCACATACAAATGCACACCCTGCATATCCCATCTACTTGTCTGAATATGCTGTACAGGCAGGTAGAACCACACATATTTGTGTATATACTCATGGACATCACACATAAACACACATGCACCTCCTAGGCAGGTCCACACGAATGTGTAACACCTCACCTGTACACATCTGCACATCATGTGTGCATGCACAAATGCACCAAATATGAATGCACCTGCGCGTGTAGAAATCACCCGTGTACATTCGTATTTGTACATTCATGTATGCAGAATTGCACACATCCACATATACACAAATCCTACATGTGCACACACACTTACCGTAGTACATAACCACGCAAGTACACTATGTGTGCACACTAGTGGCCAACGTATTCACATGGAGCCACACGCACGCGTCACATATGCACATATGCATGTCGCACGCATACACGCAAGCCGTCTCACCACCCCCAGCACGCACGCCGCAGGCGCAGGCGCGCACAGTCTGCCCTTAGTCTCGCGCGGCGGCCCCGCCGGGCAGCCTGTAATTGCTCTCAGCCCCAGAGTCGGGCAAAACGCTCTTGCGGGGCGTGGGCTGCGGCCCCTGATTAATGCCAGCTTTTCCCGCACCCCCAGCGCCGACGCTCCTGCACTGCGGCGCGGCCGGGCCCATCCCGGGCCCGGCTGTAATCAAAAGGCCGCTCTGCGCGCCGGGCACCTGTTTGCGGGCTGCGCCCGGGCCCGCGCCGCGTTTTATCTGCGCGCGGTGAATAATTCATGGCCGGGGCTGCTTTGCAGTCAAACGCGCGCGCTCTGTCCGGCGCCGCCGCCGCCGCCCGCCGGCCGCTGTGATTTATTATTTACTACGCGGCCGCGCCGTGTAAGGTGAGCATTGTGGCTGCTCGCAGAACTGTTACAATCTGGCCTCGTTAGTGGCCTTTCTTGCTGCCTCTCCAAACAGCGGCCCCGCTTATTGATTTTCCCGCGGAACCTCTGCCATGAAATCCCACCGCTGCTGCTCTCAAAGCGGCTGCTATAAAGCCAGGCTTGGCCTTCTTCTCCAGAACAAGAACGCGTGTTTGGATGCGCTGGCGCCTTTCATCCGCTGTGTCGCCCGCGCTGCCGAGGCGTCCCCCATCAGCGCGGCCCCGCCCCGCTCCCTCCTTTCTGGCCCCGACGCGCACCTCGACGCTGGAGCTTCGGGCTTCCTCTGCCGGTGGAGGCGGCCCTTGGGGGAGGCGGGCGCTTTTATGGCGGCGACGGCGACAGAACCGGTCTGGGGGACAAAAGTTTTACTGCCTTGCAAGTTTTCAAACGCACAGAGGCTAATCCGGTTAGAGGGTGGACTGGGGTTCCCGTACCTCTCCCTGCCGTGGGGAAGAGGGGTCTCCCAGGAAGCCCGAGGGAAGGCCGAGAAGGGAGGCCTTGGTGGGTGTCCACTGTGCGCCAAGCTCTCCGCCTGGGAATTTCAGGTTCGCTGAAGCCTCACAAGACTCCGCGGACAAAGGGATGAGACGGAAGTCTGTGAGCTGGTACAGGTACCCTAGCTGGCAGGAGGACGCTCTGGGACCCACAGCTTGGTTTTTCCAAAGCCACTTTGTGCCTGCACGGGTTACTATCCGCGCTGAACCTCTCTGTGGGCTGGGGTGACCCTGGGCTGTGTCCAGGGTCCTCATCATGAGCATCTAGTTATCCAGGCTTAAGGCAGGGACTGTGTCATTTGGAGAGCCTCTTCCTGACATAAGTGCTCTTCCCGGGGCTGCCACCAGGCCAGAAGTTGACCTTGGCGACTGTCTTTACAGAGGAGGTCAAGGTTGTAAGTAACTGCGTATGGTCCCACGGTGAAGAATCCGTGGTGACCCATCTGGAAGGTTCTGCAGGGAGTTCAGAGCAGGCCTGCATTTCCTTGAACAAGCATTTCTGCTTTGCGGCTTGGCAGAGGGTATGCCCTTGGCGCGGCACCCAGAATCAGCAGGGGGTCCTGAACAGCAGCCCCTCTGGGATTCTGGGCAGATCTGGCCCACTGATTGGAAAGGGTGCTTGGACTTTCCCCTCCTTCCCTTTAATCTGCAATGGGTGTGGGTGGAGTCAGGAACCTGCGGGAGAGCGGGGAGCCACACAGGCTGCATCCTGGGCTCTTCTGTTCAGGTTCCGGAGCAACTTGTAAGGAAAAGCACAGCCCATGGTGTCCCTTCCTATGGGGCCATACTCCTGTCTTGCACACAGTGCTCTCCACTGTCAGTGCTATAGTTCTGCTTCATGTTTACTGTCACTTACGGGGCTCCTGCCAGCACCCAGGCAATGATCAGAGTGCTTGGGAACATGATCCTAATCATAAAAGACAAAAAGCCTCCATCCTCATAGATATGCCACACGGGAGGGAAACCATCGTTCAAAATAAATAAATAATTGTCATCTGGCGCAGAGCGCTCAGGGCCATGGGAGCCGCTTCCAGCCCTCCTGTGCCTTGCTGTGAGTCCAGGCAGGTCAGATCCCACAGACTGTGGCTCAGGGTCACTGCCCCTGGCCTCCAGTGGGAGGCACCGACTGGAGGCTGTGTGTGGCAGGAGAGAGGCCAGCGTGTTTTTGCCCTGCCACAGGGTCTTCCACCCGCTTGGCTCTTTCTGGGCTCTGGCATCAACCCCATTGCCTTGCCTAAGCCTGGGAACAGCTTCCCACTGTTGCCCAGCCCGGTGACTCAACGTCCCTTTCTGGTCACTGAGCCCAGCCCATAGCACGTAAATAGAGCCTTGTGGAAGTCGGGAATTTCAGCTCCCTGTGTCTTCTGTTTCCTCCCAAGACCTCTGTGATAACAAATAGATGATACGAAAAGCAAAGCAAGGTAAAAGGATAGAGGCAGGAGGGTGTGGTTTTGGATAGGGTGGTTAGGGATAGTTTTTTTGGAAAGAAGACTTCTGAGCAGTGAAATGAAGAAAATGAGAAACTAACCATGGCGGTGTCTGAGAACAAGTGGCTGAGGCAGGACAGCCAGTGCACAGACCCCAAAGTGAGCACTGCTTAGAGCCTTTGAGAAAAATTAAGAAGGGTGATGCCAGGGAGTAGGGAACGGAAGTGGGCAGGGGTTTGGGGAGTAGATCACATGGTTTAAACCATGCCTCACAGACGGGGCTGAGCTCATTATCACTCTTTGTTGGATCAGGAAACTGAGGTTTGGAGGAAGCAGCTGGCCTGCAGCCATGTAGGGAATGCTGTGTATCCTTTCCCCAGGAAGGGCGTTGTTCAGAGGGATCCTGGATTGAGGCTGGCACACCAAGGGGGATGCTGGGAAAGGTGTCACCCTTGGATCCTGACCATTCTAGCTGACCTTGTGCTGGGCTGAACAGTGGCCCTGGATGAGCACTTCCTAATCCCAGCACCTGTGGCTGTGTCAGTTTATCAGGGAAGAGGTTTTTGGGCCCTGGAGGTGGGAGAGTGACTGGCTCATACAGGTGGACCCAGTGAGGTCATCACAGGTGTCCCTGAAAGATGGTCATGGAGCGGGGCACAGCATGGAAGAGGAAGCAGGTGAACTGCAGGCAGAAGGCAGAGAGTGAAGGCAAAGGGATGTAGGCGGCCTCCAGGAGCTTGAAGAGCATCGGGGTGACATCTGAGCTGTAGCTCGGAGAAACAAACTGATGTGGGTCTTCTGGACCCCAGGATGGTAGGAGAACACCTTGGTGTATGTTTAGACCACTAACTTTGCTGCAAGTTGTTACAGAAACCACTGGATCCAGTTGCGCCTCTCCTCAGCTCAAACCCTTTCGTGGCTTCCCATGGCAGCATCAAATTCAGGCTGTCTTCCAGGCCTAGTGTGACATGTTTCTCCCCTGTCTCAGGCTCATCTCCTGCCCTCTGCCACCCACCTGTCCCAGCCACAAGAGCCTCCTTGCCGTCCTCACGAATCACGGGAACATCTTGTCATCTGGGTCTTTGTATGGGCTGTCTCTGCTTGAAAGCGCTTCTCTAAATGCTGCTGATAGATGTCACTTTCTCAACAAGGTGTTCCCTGGTCCCTAACCAGACATTTTTTCTTTTACATCTTACTGTACACCACCTGCTATGATTCATTTATCATAGCTTTTGATTCTTTTCTGCTTCTCCCACTAGAATGTAAGCTCCTTGAGGACAGTAACTTTTTTTTGTTTGATTCAACACTGTATTCCCAATACCTAGACTGTGCACATAGCAGGTGCTCAATAAATATGTGGTTGATAGGTGGATAAATGATGCTCTCCTTCTGAAAGTGTCCAGTCCTAGTAATTGCCCTCTGGAGAGCCCAGCAAAGTGAAACTGTGACTGCTCCACCAACTCCCTTTGGCATGTGGAACAAGTGGGTCTGACATCCTTGCTCTATGATAACTGGAGAACACCTGAGTCTTGGATCATTCAGCTGACAACAGAGCATTTAGTGTTGAAGACCAAGAGAAGGTTGAGGTCACATCCTAGTCCCTGTCTGGACAGGAGGGGCCACAACTCCATGGAGGGGAGGTGATGATCAACCTGGGGTACACCCACTACTCTGGGGTAGGAGATCCTTTCCGGCCCTGTGGGGTTCTGGGTAGATACAGTGTGCTCTGGACTCAGTGCTCGGCCCTAGGGGACAGTTGAGCAATCCCTGCCCAGCATTGTCATTTATTCCGTTAGCACACACTGCGCAACCACCCATGGGTGAGGTCACCTTTCCCTGGGTGAGGTCATTGGCTGGGCCAGGGTTCTCCCCCAAGACACTATTAACATTTTACCCTAAGTAACACATTGCTGTGGGGTTCGTCCTGCAGCTTTTAGGAGGTTTATCTGTATCCCTTGTCCCTACTTACTAGTTGCTGGAAGCATCACTCTCAGTTGTGGTATCCCAAATGTCTCTAGTCATTGCCTTATGTCCTGAGGTGGGGGTGAGCGATTGCTGGAGGTGAGAACCACTCAGCGTGACCCTCAGGTCCCAGTCCTTGTGGGGCTTGTGGTCCAGTGCAGGAGCCAGTGAAGATAACGGCCAATGGCCATATGGTGTGCTGATTATAACTGGAGAATGTGGAACCTAGTCTGAGGCTGGTCTAGGCTCTGCTCACACTTCCAGTGGTCAGCTCTGGACCTGTAGAGGCTTTATCACTTTTCAAACTGTGATATTGGTCTGATGGCTGCTCCTTGAGGTTCTCATTCATTGGATCTGTTGGTGACCCCAAAGAATGCATCTTCTCTCTCAGACACAAGAAGATTACATTTCACAGGCCCCTACGTGTCTACATAGTGATCCTCATCCTTGCATGAACTTGGAGATCTATTGTCTGGCATCATCGCTCTGCCATGGGTCCATAACCAGGGCCCCTGTGATGAAGGATTTGCTTGGGGACACACTAAGCATTCACAAAACAGACAAAACCAAAACTCAATGTCCTGTTCTGTAGTCACACTTCTTACTACTCTACCACAGTTTGCATGCTTTTCTCCTTCATGGAATATACCAGAGACAGGTACAGAGGGTTAGGGACTATGTGGCAATGCCAGAGTTCCTGTCCCATGCCTCTGCTATGTTTGGGAGAAACAGGCCTCCACCCATGTAGCCCAGGCTCACAAGCTTTCAGACACTATTGACTTTCATGTTGAGTTTGAAACTCTACATTAAAAGAACCAACTATTGGACAAGAAAGCCAATCTTTTAAAAAGGCAAACATTAACTCTCCTGACAACTGAAGATGTAAAAGAAAGTAAATCAGTCCCACTATAACATATGACTCAACTGTAATATTTTCAAAGACATAAAAATGTGAATATTTAACGTTCTTTTAACCAAATCTATATTGAGAGAATGGGGGAAGGAAAAGGGAGTGGAGATGGAAGAGTAGTACGGCAACAAAGATTCCTTGAAATTAATACATGCCAAAAAAATAGCTAAAAATGGAGTCTCAGGAACTAGACTTATGCTCCAACTGGAACAGGGATAAAATTGGGCAAAGTAGTTGAAGCAGTGGTTCTGAGGATGCTGCACATGTGATCATAAAGACATTGATCCCTGAGAGATGGGAATTGAAGTAGGAAGTTCTACAATTCCCTCACTCACTGTCTTGAGAGAGTTTCTGGCCACAGCACAGGGGGAGGGGACTCATAGTTTAGAGGATCCTGAGTTGGGGAGATGGATAAAAATGTCCAGCTGGACCGGGCAGCTGAGGCACACAGGGAAGATCATGGGAGGAGAGAGAGCTGCGTGCAGCCGTGCAGGAAGTCCCCGAGGGCTGCTCAACACCTGCAAGTGGGCAAACTCCAGGAGGTGGGCGGTAGGAGAGAGCCTCCAAAGGGGAGGAATCAAAGGCTGGGGATCACATAGGACTGGGAAAGATGCTTTCTCTAAGCCAGGGTAGAAAACCTAGTAACTTAAGGGGCATTGAATAGACCACTTGGAAGAGCCTTGCCTCCATAACAGGAAGAATTAACCTAGACTAAATGCTACTCTGGTCCTGCCAGACACAAGGAAGTACATTTCATAATGATAGCAGGATCAGTTTCTCAAGAAGACCTGGTGATCTTAAACATGTATGTACTAAATAACAGATCTGCAAAAAAAAAAAAAAAAAAAAAAAAAAAAAAAAAAAAAAAAAAAAAAAAAAAAAAAAAAAAAAAAAAAAAAAAAAAAAAAAAAAAAAAAAAAAAAAAAAAAAAAAAAAAAGAAAAAGAAAGCAAAAACTGAACTGCAAGGAGAGATAGATAAATACTCAATTGCACTTAGAAATTGTAATGCCTCCCTCTCTAAAATCAATAGAGAAATACAGAAAACCAGTGAGGCTATGTAAGATTTGTGCAACTGTAGGAATCAACTTGACTTGGTGGAATTTCTAGAATATTTCTCCTAACAAGAGCAGCATACATTCTTCACCAGTACACATGGAACATTTACCAAGATAACCCATTTTCTGGGCCATCAAACAAGTCTTAGTGCACCTAAAAAATGCAAAATATGTTCTCTGACTATATGGATGTTAGAAGTCCATAGGAATAATATCTGGAAAACTAGCGCTTCTAAATAATTCATGGACCAAAGAAGAAATCAGAGGAAAATTAGAAAGACTTTTTGAAATAAAAGCACAAGAAAAGGCAAAATATAAAAACGTGATGCATTTAAAACAGCATATAGGAAAATGTATAGTAAAAGGAATAATGACTTTAAATCAATGACCTCAACTTCCCTCTGAGAACTAGAAAAAAATTAAAGAATGAATTAAACCCGAAGAAAGGAGGAAAAAACCTCAAAATTAAATAACAAAGAAGAAATAAATGAAATAGAAAACAGAGAATAATAGAGAAAAAGCTAGGACTTTGAGATTGTGGTCAAGTGGAGTTTATTTCACAAATGCAAGGTTAATTTAGTATTTGAGTACCAGTCAATACAACCATATTAACATATTGTTTAAAAATGTAAGTAGTCAATAGACACATGCGAAACATTTAAAAATCATATATTGTTTGATTTTAAACACACACTATACATACTGCAAATCAGGAAGGAGAAAAAACTTTCTAAACTTGGTAAGACCTTATATGAAAACCTGCAGCTAACACTTAATAGTGAAAGATGAATTAAGAACAAAACCAAAATATGTTCACTTTTTTGCTTGTATTTAGTATTGTTCTAGAAGTTCTAGCTAGTGTGATAAAGCATGAAAGATCACTGAAAAGTGTCCAGATTGGAAAGGAAGAAACAAAACAGTCATACATTGCATGATTGTCTATGTAGAAAGTCCAGTAGCATCTATGGAAAAATCTACCTGAGGTAAGGGAGTGCAACAAAGTTGCAGCACTCAAGATCAGTGTAGCCATGTAAGCTGTATTCCTTTACAACAGTGATAGTGAATGTTTTAGAGACAAGTGCTCAAACTGCAACTCAAAACCCACTTATTTATCACAAAGTGCCAACACTGCAATTATACTTGAATATTGATGTTTTACTTTAGAAAAAACATCTCATACATTAGTATATTTTGTCTTAAGAGAAAAATAACGTGTACCGTAGGTTTGCCACCATTAGTCTATGCTATCAATGCATACTTGAAAACTGAAGTAAAATATTCCATGCCCCAGAATGTGAAATATATAAGGACAAATCTGAAGAAAATACATGCAAGCTATGTGCACTCAAAATTACAAAAATCAATGAAAGGTAATAAATAAGAACTAAATAAATGGAGACAGATGTCATATTCATGGATCAGAAAATTCAGTGTCGTTAAGATACTATTTGTGCCAAATTGATCTTTCAGTTCAGTGCAAGCCCCAGTGGGAAAGCAAGCTTCTTTGTAGAAACCAACAAACTCGTTCTAAAAACTCATGTAGAAATTCAAAGGACCTAGAAGGGCCAAAACACTTTTGAAAATAAAGATCAAAGTTGGAGGACTAATACCACCGTATGTCAACTACTCAATATAGTATTCAACATGTTAGTCAATACAGCATGGTATTGGTCTTAAGGTAGACAAATAGATCAATGAAACAGAGCAGGGATTGTATAAATGGGTGCATACATACAAGAGGTGATAAAAAAATACAGTAAATGTTCAATATACACGGCCAAGAGCAATGCAATAAATGCGTTTGAAGAGAGGAAAAATATTTTGAATATTTTGAGGGAGATTAATGACAATGTGCCTTTTACTATAATATTTTAAAAATTTAAACATTCACTATATTATTGTTCACACCTCATACACATACAACCAACTTTTTAAAAAAAAGATAAAAAGAATTTAATGAAGAAGAGATGATCTTTTGGAAAAACAGTGGCAAAGTAATTTGATATCTACAAGGAAAAAATAAGCCTTGATTCATACTTCTCTGCATGCACAAAAACGAACCATAGATCTCAAAATAGATCATAGACTTAAATCATAAAATTTAAAAATATAAAATTCAAAGGAGAAAGCAATCTTTGGGTTATCTAAAGATTTCTTAGAAAAGACATCAAAAGCATGTTCTATAAAAGATAAAAGTTGATCAATTGAACATTACAAAAATTAAGGAGTTTTGCTCTTTGAAAGATACTATACAGAATTAAAAGCAAACCATAAACCATGGGAAATGATTGCAAGCTATATACCTGAGAATAGGCTTATATCTGCAGTACACACGTAAGGCTCAAAGTTTGATAATAAGAAAACAAACAACTTAATGAAAAATGGGCCAAAGATTTGAACAGACACTTCATCATAGAAGGTATAGAGGTGGTAACATAACATACTCAACATCATTTGTCATGAGATATATGCAAATTAACACCACACTAATTAAGATGGCTAAAAGTCAAAAGACTGAACATTCCAAGTGTTGGTGAGAGTGTGAAGAACTTGAACCCTTATACAGTGCTGGTGGACGTGCAAAATGGTACAACCATTTGGAAAACCATTTGATAGCCTCTGCAAAGAGTTATATACACACTCATCATGTGACTGAATCATTGCAATTCTAGCTATTTACCTAAGAGAAATGAAAGCATATCTCCCCACAAAGACTTGTACATGAATGCTCATAGCAACTTCAATAGCTAAAAACTGGAAGCTGTCTAAATGTCCATTATTTTAAGAGATAAACAGATGGTATCTCCATACAGTGGTACACGAGTCAGCAGTAAAACATAATGAGCTGTTTAATGCAGCAACATGGACGAATCTCAAAATAATTACGCAAAATGACAGGGGCTAAGCGAAGAGTATTTGTATACAATTTTAGAAAGTGCGAACATTAACAATGACAGAAAGGCAAGCTTGGTTGCTTGAGGGTAGTGGGGAGTCCCATTGAGGGCTAGAAGAAAGGATAACCCAGGAGCAGATGGAAATTTTGTTGGGATGGTGGATGTGTTTGCCAGCTTAACTGTGGTGACGTTTCATGAGTATGTGTGTATGCCGCAATTTATCAATTGTGATAAATTTATCACAATTTATAAAAATATACATTTATATATTTATACTGTAAATATACGCAGTTCATCATATGTCGGTTACACCCTAACAAAGCTGTGAAATTTAAACAATATGTTACATAGACATTCAGTAAATAGTACAAGGCAGAGCTTTAAAGGTGTAAAATGGATGTTTTAGGGAGTGGGAATGGTAGAAACAGTAGGTGAGGTGGGGCAGAGCAGTCCTGCTCTTCTTAACTTTAGAAAATAATTGCACCTTTACAAACACCCACATTTATTATTTTGATCCATTTTTTCCGTTTCACACAATACACACATCCTCATGCAATCCTTCCTCTCCAAAGAAGGCTGGCAAAGTGAGCCTGTCACCCCGATGGATGTAAGCCATTTCTCCACTGGGCTTTTGGCAGCATTTCTGTCCTGAGTGCCCCCAGCAGGTTCTGGACAGAGACCCCGACATTTAGACTTGGAGGCTGGCTGTAGGAAGGAGACAGAGCAGAAGCTTATAGAGTCTTCCGGCACTCCACAGAGGACTGTGGTTATTAAGGAAAGCTAAGGAAACGGAGCAGAAGGGGCTGGAGCCCAGGAGTCCAGCCGAGCAGTTGTAGAAATGTGTTGTGCAGCAGGACCTGCCTGCTTCCTAAAGGTGCCTGCCTCAGAGTGCAGGCCAAGGCGGGGCCCCCAGGGACAGAACGTCAAGTCACAGGGAATAAGTCTGCACCTCACATTGGCCAGCCTTAAATACCAGCTCTGCCCCTTCTTGGCTTGGTGACGGACGTCATCTCTCGATGATTGAGGTCCCCCGTAGTGAAATGGTCTACAGAAACAGGTTTCCCCTCCTCTGCTTCATATAGGAGGGTCTGAGCTGGGAAGCTGTTTGACTTTTCATCCACTCATTCATTCTTCACGTATTCAGGGAATGGCACATGATTCACTGGCCTGCTACTCAGGACTTGGTGGGTAAAGCCCTCTGAACAGTTGCTCAGTCAGGCTTGGCACCCAGCAAACGCCCACTGTTGTCACAAACCCAGGTGCCCATGAGAACTAGAAGCCCTTGTTCAAGTTCTGTGCCTGGCAATCTTGGGCAAGTTGCCCCCTCCTTGAGCCATGTATGGGATGGACGGGAGGACTGAACGGGCTGAAGTGCTTTGAGTAGGGCCTGTCACAGAGGAAGGGCTATGAATGGGGACTGTGATGGCTTTTCCATCATCAGTCTTTTGCCTGGGCTTTGGCAAAGAAACGAGAAGTCACTTCCCTCCTCTCTTCTCCATCTCTCCTGCCTGTCCTTACACACTCACACTTTCTTTGACATTGAGATGTATAGATTCCTCCATTTAGGGCTCAGGAAACATGACATGGTAGAAAGACCGTGAAATTTAAGGGACTGTGTGACCTTTAGCAAGTGATTTAACCTCTCTAAGGCTTACCCTTTCCAGGGGGCATGACTGTATCACTTACCTAAGAGGGTTGTTTTCAGAATTAAGTGAAGTAATACATTAAAAAAATAAAGTCCAATATCAGTAGGCATTCAACAAACACTAGTTTCTTACAGGGCCTCTTCTGATTCTCCACTCTCCCCAAAAGACAGTGACCAAATCTGATTCCATAGCATAAGCCCTGGTCTGTGGTGGATGCCCAGGCAGTGGCTTCCAGGTGAGTTACTCAGTGAGTGAACAAGGCGAAGCCTGGAGAGCAGCCACCCCAATCTCTCCCCCGGCAGGCCTGCCCGAACGGCTGACATATATATTATAGATGCTTTCCATCCCGATAAATATTTCAATGCAAATAAATAAAGGATGCTGTGCGCTTCTCAGCGAATCACTCTTTGCAGTTCACCGCACTGTCCAAAGTCAAAGCGTCCCCCGGGATCCTTCCCTGGCTCTTGTGGGACCCTGTGTATGCTAACACGGGGGCGGAAGGAAAGAGCTGGGCTGGTTCCTTGCAAAGAGGAGGTAACTTCTCACTCTGAGGATCTGAGCTTCTGTTTATGGGGGTCTGCACTCAGGTGACATCCAACCAGCTCGTCACACCAAATGACCCTCGTTCAGTGACTGGGACAGGCACTCCACATGTCCAGCCTTGTCTGCACCAGGAAGGGTGGCAACTGAAGGTGTCTTCAAAGAAGGATTTGGTTGGAAGGTGAACCCAGATGCTGCCTTCCCGGTTAATTTAACTTCAGTCCATTCCTCGGCTCCAAATGAGAGGGTCAGAGCTGGGTTGCCATTTGACTCATTTGTTCATTCATTCATTCATTCATTCATGCATTCATATATTCAGTGAAAGGATCTCAAGCATCTTTGAAAACCTTTTATGTGGCAGCGGCTGAAACGCAGTGATGATAAAGGAGACAATCCGTTTGTGGTAGACACGGCTCTCAGAAGGTGTTGATAAAGTCCGAACATGGCTTTTCTCCTGAAGTTCACATGTCAGAAGCTGGGTGCTCAGGGTGGTGGCTTTGGGAGATGGTATGGGATCTTCTAGAGGAGGGGGTCCAGAGGGAAGTCTTTGGGTCAATGAGAGGTGTGCCCTTAGAAGGGACCCCTATCTTGTTTGTACCTCCTCTTCTGCCGTGATGTGACACAACCCAGGGCATCCTCCCTGGAACTGAGCTGATGCTGGCTCCATGTCCCTGCACCTCCTACCTCCTAGACTGTGAGCTAAGTAAATCTCTCTCTTTCATGAAAGCCTGCCTCAAGAATTTCATCATAGTAGCAAAAAGGGGACTAACATAGCCCCTGAGATTTCTTCCTGTAGTGTCCATGTCCTATAAAATTCCCTCCCCTTTAGTATGGGCAGGACTCGGAAATCTGATGGCACTTAAATCTGTGATTATGTTTCCTTATACAGCAAAAGGGAAAGGATTTTGAAGAAATAATGTTTCAAATCAGTTGATTTTGAATTCAGCAAAAAGTTTATCCTGGGTGGGCCTGGCCTAATCAGGTGGGAGAATGCCTAACAGAGACTGGGGCCTTCTCTTTCAATTTCTCCTGCTCTGCAGAAATCAGCAGCCATGGAGGAGAGGAATCTGCACAAAGGCCATGTGGCAGATGGCACCCCAAAACTGAAACTATGAGTGCCACAAGGGAGCAGGCTGACAGCTGCCGGAAGCGTAGTGGATCCCACCAGCAACCACAGCATCCCTGAGTCCAGCTGACACCGTGACTGCAGTTTCCTGAGGCCAGAAGCCGCGGACCCAGACTCCTGAGGCAGGGGGACTGCGAGAGAGGAAGTACCTGTTGTTTTAAGCCACTAAGTGTAATGATTTTAAGAGCAACAATATAGCATGAATGTGTCTCTCTCGCTTTTCTCAGAGTCTAGTGGGGGAGACAGATGACTCCAGCCCGGTGAGGCTGGGTGGTCATGAGGGTAATGGGAGGTGGGTGAGCATTCGAGAAGAGACCTGGCTGAGGAGCAGGACCAGGGTGTGTGTGTGTGTGTGTGTGTGTGTGTGTGTGTTAGGGTGGCTTGGGAGAGGGAGAGAGAAGGAGAAGTGCTCCCAATGGTTGGAAAGGCTCTGCTCAAGGCCAGGCATCAAACACTTCAGGCTGACAGGATGGAGAGGGGCCAGAAAGAGACACCGCAAGAGTCCAGCCCCTTGGAAGTCACGCTCAGCCTTGGGGCCTTGTCTCTGTGGCAGCGAGGGTAGTGACGTGCTCAGGCTTAGCCTCAGGAAGATCATCCTGACTCGGGGCGGAAGGAAAGGGGGATCATGGGACAAGAGAGGATGTGCAGGTCCCAGGGGCAGAGCAAATGATGGGACTGAGTGGGCGGCTGTGGACCCTGGAGACTTGCACAGCAGGGCAGATGCCCAAGCCCAAGGGGTAGGAAGGAGAGGAAGGGGAAGGACTCAAGGATGAGTCCACTTGGGCTGCGGGATAGATGCTGATGCCCTCTCCTGAGGCGGGAGGTTGAGGAAGGGCAGGTTTGGGGCAGGAGGAGACAGACATGAATAACAGCAGAAAACATCTATGTAACAGATACCAGGAGGCAGGGCTGCCCCAGGGTGCTTAGCTGCTGGGGCAGCCCTGCCTCCTGGTATCTGTTACATTCTACCCAGAACTCTATAAGGTTGGGATGGTCATGACTTCCATTCACAGACAGAGAGGCCAAGACGCAGAGTGACGGAGTTCCTATCCCAAGGCCACACACACGGTTAATGTCAGGGCCAGGGTTTGAACCACAGCAGCCTGGCACCAGGATGGGCGCTTTGAGCCCTGAGGGGTGGAGACTTCTGTGGTACCGCACAGCAGTGGGGTGGCTGATTGAGGCTCAGGAGAGGGACCTCTGCTGAGGCAGAATGGTTGCATGTGGCAAGTGGGTGCATGCGAGCCAGGGGCTGTCCGGGAAGGAGAGGTGAGTGAGAGGAAAGGTGGGCAGGACAGCGAGGGGTCGCTGAGGCACTGAGGGACCTGGGCTCAGAGAGGCAGCTTTGAGGGTGTGGGGAATGTCGATCGGAACTCTCAGAGAGTCCATGAAGGATATGCTTTGGGGAGGACTTAGAGATTAACTTGTCAAATGCAGCCAATGGTCCTTATTAGTGAAGGACTGGAAAAGGGGAAAGTCCTGCCTGCCCCTAGACTCCTAGTTTGACAATGACATCAACAGCTCCAGGTATCCAGCTCAGGGGAGGAAAGGGACAGGGTAGAAAGAGGGAGAATCCACCAGGGGGCGTCAGAGGAGGGCTTCGGGATGAAGGGGCATCTCAGCTGGACCTTAGCAACTGGGAGGCAGAGAAAAGCCAATATTTCTTCTGTGAGGTCAGCCCAGGCAAAGGCCCTGTGGTGTGTGCACCCTCCCCGAGCTAGGCTGGCACACAGCCCACATCCAGACCCCGCATTCATTCTCTATTGGTTGTGCTAGGCCTAAAAGATGAATATTTGCTGACTGGATTTTGCAAGGGGTCACAAAAGTCCAGGACTTTCCTGCCTCCATTCTTGGAGGTTGGTCAGTGGTGTCCACTGGAATCAATAATCTCCAGGGAAATAGGAAGAGTATCCCCAAAGTCTGGGGTGGGGGCTCAGTGGTGAGCTGGCAGAGGGACTGGGGTGCTCTAGGAAGAAAATTGTTGAGAGGTGGCATAAAGTTGTCTGGGTCTCCACAGAAGCTATGGGTATTGAGCCAGGGAGGCTCAGCCTAGCCAGGCAGAAGAAGGAAGTGGATATATCAAGGGGCCTTCAATGGTCAGGGTGGGAAATGTGAACCCTGGGGCTGTGACTCTCACTCCTTTGTTCTGCCTTGCTTTAGTCTCTGTGTGGGCTTCCCTTGTGGCTGCCATGTTGGTTCCCTGAGAGGATCAGAAACCCAGGAGGCATTGTTTTCTCCCGCCTTCCAGTCTTGGGTCTTGTGGTCTGGTTTGGGATACCTCAATGTAGCAAGGCCTACATCAACCTGGAAAAATGGGATATTTCTAAAAAAAGACAAAAAAAAATGAGGGTGGAGTAACTGATAAAAGAAGGAATTGGTAGAACACCCTCACAAAGAGTTGCTCACATAGTGGGACAGCTAAATCCCCCCAGCAGCTAAGATACGCTTGTCAAATAAGACTTTAGCCCAATACCTGGCCACCTAGTCTCCTCTCTGTCCCTTGGATTCTGTGCTTTGAAGGATCTCACTATTGGGTCATCCTGTGGTCTGTGCCTTAAAATTGTCCTTCCCCTCCTCTCCAGGTCTCTCTCAGCAGGGTAACAAGATACTAATGCCAAGGCACTGGCAATTCCCAGAGCTGTTTCCAGTTGGGGTAGCATCAGCTTCATTACAAAGGCCTGACTCCCAGTCAGGGTGCCAAGGAGAACGGAGGACTTGCAGGAGTTCTGATGCAAAGGGAGAGAGGCCCTCTTTCCTGTCTCATGTTCCCACTGTATAAAGACGACTTTTTCAGGAACTCCAGGCCTTGAGTTTCTTCAGTCACATTCATCTGAAGTGTCTATTTAGATGTCAACCAGTTAGTCCAGTTACATCCATGTTCATGTGACAGAGAACATGTGTCTGTGTCAGAAGGACTGGAGGAGTGAACTCTGGAAGCAGAGTGGACAAACAGGTCATTGGCAAAATTCACCAGAGCTTCATACATCCCTCCACATTGCCCATTGGTGCTCATGTGTTCTTCCACTTATGCATCCAACAAGCATCTTTCTACAAACCCATCTAGCTATGCGCCATTTGCATCTACTTGTACCCATCCATCCATTCATCCATCCACACGTAACAGAACTGCTGGGGGGCAGATCATCTGTGGGACATGTGTTGAACCACGTCACCTCCCCCCAACCCATAGAGCTGAGGAGCCAGCATTCGACATCGCTCGCTGCATGGTTCTGTGACCAGTGCTGTGGGAACTCCAAGAAACGCCCAGCCGCCACAATGACAGCATAGCTTCAAACTGGCCTATCTTCAGAATTTGCTAGGAAAGAGCAGAAGGAAGGGTAATCCTACTGGCAGGCATGGTAGGGAGGTGGGCTACCTGAAAGGCGGGGTTGCTGAGCAGTGGAGAGCAGGGACAGATGGCGACTGCACAGACAGGCACAGTCTCAGCTCTGGAGGTGACCTCTGAGCCCAAGTTAGTGTCAAGACTGATGTTTGTGGGGATTGGGCCAAGAGTAGAAGAGGGGCCAGAGGGCAGGAAGCGTGGTATCTGCAGGAAGGACTCATGCCCTTCTTCTCCTCCATGGCGTAGTGTCTCTACTTGCACAGCACCAGTGAAGGAGCCGGGGCTCCCTGTGGGCCAGGGAGAGATTGGGGGAATTTAGAAGTCATCTTCATCTCAACATGAGCTCCTGACTGGACTACAACTGTCCTGTTGTCTGGAGACAGGTGGCAACTTCAGAGCTACAGAAACATAGACTATGTGCGTGGTGGATGGGTTAGAGGTTGGAAAGTTTGGAAATATAGGCCCCAAGAATTAATCACCAGCTGCCAGAGCCCTGAGTCCTAGACTCAGGACAGCAGACCTCCTGGAGACACAACGATGACCTCAGGGTCAAGGGCGTCAAACAAGGAGAGACGTAGAAAGCAGAGCACTGGGATCCTATGCGTCTGTCTCATCTTCACTTTGGGGTAGGTCGCCCTCAGAGAAGTGAGGTGTATGATAACAGCCTGGCCTCTGGGGTGGCAGCGACCTTGAACAATGAGGACAGTGACAGTGGCTTATTCTTGATGTGACATGTCTCACGTGTACAACCCTATGCAGCAGGCTTTATTATCCACATTTTACAGATGAGGACAGTGAGGCACAGGGAGAACCATGTCCAAAGTTGTGTCAGTAAGTGAAGAGATCCATTTGGGAGCTGGGATTCAAACCTTGGTGGTCTGACCAGAGTTATGATACTCACTACCCATTTCCCATGATACTCATTGCTCATTTCCCCACAGCTCCTCTCACTGCTGCTAAAAAAACAAGCTGTAAGGTACTGCATTCTTGGAAGACCTCTGGTTGTACTATGTGCCCTGTTTTTATTGTTCCACCTAGAAGGAAATCAGTTACTGTGGGCCACAGGACAAACCCATCCATCCATCCGTCCATCCATCCATCCATCCATCCATCTATCCATCCATCTATCCATCCATCTATCCCTTCATCCATTTACCCATCTGTCCATCCATCCATCCATCCATCCATCCATCCATCCATCCATCTATCCATCCATCTATCCCTTCATCCATTTATCCATCTGTCCATCCATCCATCCATCCATCCATCCATCCATCCATCCATCTATACATCCAGCTATCCATCCATCCATCCATCCATCCATCCATCCGTCCATCCATCCAATCACCCACCTCCCCTTCTTCATTCCTTCCCTGCTCTCCTCGCTACAGCCCTGCCCTCCCCTCCCCTTCCTTCCCTCTTTTTCACTCCCTCCCTTCCTCCCTTCCTTCCTTCCTTCTTCCTCCTTCCTTCTTTCTTCTTTCTTCTTTCCTTCCCCTTCCTTCCTTCTGTTTCTCGAAACACTATCTACTTGACTTTCCCATTTATTGGGCATCTAGAGAGTATATCTAGGAGGCAGTCAGAGACCAAGGGTGGCCTGACTCTGGCCCAGGCAGGACCAAAGGCAGAGTTCATCTCCTGCAGACAGACTCCAAGTTACTACGACTTAGCCTGCAACTCAAAGCAAAAAAAAAAAAAAAAAAAAAAAAAAAAAGAAAAGAAAAGAAAGAAAAAAAACCCCCTAAAACCTTGGGATCAGCACAATTTAGGAGAACTGGGACTAGTTTTCCCCTAAGCCTACTGTCTGCCAAACAGGACAGCCCAACAGACAGACAGACAGACAGAAGACCCCGAACCCACACAATTATGCGCTGAGCCAGCAGCCCACTCTGCACACTTCTGGAAACACAGTGAGATCTGGGGTGTCAATTATTTAAACCCTAATTAACATAGCTCTGCATGTCTTTTTTGGGGGCGCACTCAGAACACACGGCATTGTTATCGAGGAAGAAAAGAGAGAATGAAATATTGATGGGGGCCGGCTTTGTTCTCGCCTCAACAAGAGCAGGCTGGTTGTAGGAAGCGGATTCCCGCCGTTGCTGCAGCTTTAATTAGGAAGGTCGGTGGCTTCTCCGGCGTCTTGGATTCCTTTAATTTCCACAGAGGGAAGCGGCTTCCGAATTTTATTGAACACAGTTGAATTTTTATTTTCAAAAATCAAAACAGAAACAGTTCTTGGCATCTGTTATGAGCGCTGGGTGTTATTTGCTCTTTAGAGATAAAGTTGTTTTTATATGGAGAGAGAGAGCCAGGGAAAACGGGGCCGGAGATTTGTCCTGGGAAAGCTACCCAACTGGGAGCTGGTAGTCAGCAGAAAAATAAACCTCTCCCGGCCCCAGCTCAGTCGGCTCCTGCACTCTGGCTTGCCCACGAAATCCATTTGACAGCGAATAGTTTGAACACAGGTTGAGTCGGTTAACCCTTGGGGCACCGGAGTCTGACCTGGTTCCAGAAGTTTCTGGGGCAGGAAAGGATGGTGAGAGAAGTCACAGGGGAACTGAGCAACTGAGGGACTGAGGGAAGGCCAGGGCAGGCCACTAGGAGGAAGGAACCTGAGAGGAGCTGTCTCTGGCCTGCATCAAGGTCACAGAAGCCTGCATGCCACCCCAGGCTCGGGGCTGGGGTAAGGGGCCATGCGGAAGGACTTGGGTTTAGGTAGCATCTCTCCTTCCTCCTTCCCCTGTGGACTGGTTGGTTGGCAGATGGGCTCATTTATCAAGCTTATGTCAATGCATGAGAAGTTAGACACCCAGCAGCAACTGGGGTCCCAGAGGGACACAGTCACAGCAATTGCCAGCAGTGGGGACCCACAAGAGCAAACCTGTGTGATGAAAGGTGGAGTGGGACAAGTTAGAGTTCTCTCCTGGGTGTTTGTTTGTTGATCCCAGCGAAAAGGCCACAGAGGAGGTCCACTCAATCAAGAAGCAGTATTTGAGCTGGTCTCTAGAGGAGATCTCGAGGGTAACAAGGAAGAGGGAGGTGTGCCAGGCAGGAGGAGTGCCAAAGGACAGCACTGAAGGTGACTTGAGCTGTGGCAGAGGGAGGCAACTGTGGTAGCTGCCCCAGCAGCAGTGTCTCTGTGGCCTCCACTTCAGGATGCCAAGCGAATGGACCAGGGAGGCCACCCGGCCTGGAGCTGGGGGTGAAGACGGCTGTGGGTCCGCGACATATATGATATGCGGGAGTCTCCCTCGCATTCTCACTTTAGTGAGGGGTGTGAGTTGGGGGTTGCATGAATGAGGTCACTTTGGAAGCCGCAAACACAGTCCAGCTGCCACTGAGCTAGGCTGGGGGCACTTTTGAACAAATCTGCAGCGAGCTTACTGTGGCAGACACGGTCAGGGCTCCACGCAGGGTCTGCATCATCATTTCACCTCACCGCACAGCAGTGCCGGCTCTGGTTGTGCCTTCTCCCCTAGCAGTCAGCACTGCAGCTGTTTTGCCACTGGGCAGCCCTCAGGTTGCTGGAGCATGCTTTGCCTGAATGCACAGGAAGCCGGAAGCGTCTGGGCTTGTACAACCTTCTAGAGCAGACTGACAGGTGTGGGGTGTGAAACGTCACCCCATCTGCTCCTGAGAGGGCAGCTCTGAGTGCTGTCTCTGTAGCACCATCTTCTGTAGCATTTTGTGTGAGCTGTGCCTCTCTTGGATCTTTCTGTTCCCTATCACACTCCCCTATGCCCTGTGCATCGTGACTGAAATGCTTTCTAATAAATTAGTTTCTCTGACTCGGAGACTGTCTCAGAGCTGGCCCCAGAGAGCCCAATGTCTGTTGTGTGCTATAGATTGTTTTAGGGTGTGAAACAGCAAGGTGGCATGAGTCATGCACACACCGTGACCGTAACCACCACCACTACCACCATGAATGCACTAAGCAATAATCTAGGTGCTGAGGATGCAGCAGAGAATGAAGCTGTCCAAAGCTCCTGCTCTCCAGAAGCAGACACTATTCTGAAGGAGACAGATAACATGCATAGGGTGGTCAGGAAAGGCCTTCCTGAGAAGGTGACTTTGGAGCAGACATCTAGAAAAGATAGGGAAGAGCAAGACATGAAAATTTTAAAAAGCAATAGCAAGTGCAAAGGCCCTGAGGTAGGATATGCTTAGTGCATTCAAAGACCACTCAGGGAGGTCAGAGTTTCAGGGGTCTAATTTACAAAGGTCAGAGTGGTGAGTGTTATAGTGTATGTCAGGCCTCTTTTACTCTATTGCTCACACTTTTAACTTTTATGTTGAGTACAGTGGAAACCAGGAGAGGGGTCTCTAAATTTGCCATGCAGAGCAGTTTCAAGTGTGTGCAGAAGTCCAAGAAGAAGCTGACCTCTGGCCTCTAGGGTGTCCTGACCAAGGGGAGCGTAGGAGGATGAGCACTGTTCTGGTAGACTGGCTTCTCCCTAGGAGGCTTTTTGCCCCAGCTGCCACATGAATACACCCGCTGTGTCTTACACACATGGGTGCACACACAGTAACGGGGTCCTGTTACACACTCTGGCGGTGGCTGTATTTTCTCACTCATTCATCCCACGTGTATTCGCTGGGATCCCAGTTTTCTCAGGGGCAACTCTGGGCCTGGGAACACCTAGGAATCAAGGGAGACTAGGTCTCTGCCCGAGCAGATCAAGTTCCAGTGGGGGTGATGACTGATATATGAATGATCTCAAGATATTAAAATGTATGACAGGCAATTCTAAGTCCTAGGTAGAAAAATAAGAAGAGGCTGAACCAGGAATTTTCCACCAGGAAGATACCCCACCACCACCTTGGGGATGTTTGACAATGTCTGGGGACACTTGATTGTCATAACCTTCAGGACATAATCCACAACCCAGGGATAAGGCCAGGGATGCCGCTGAGCCTCACACAATGTCCAGGACAGCCCCGGATTCACAACATTGGGTGATGTGGCGCAAAATATCTACAGGGCTGAAGTTGAGATGTCCTGGGTTAGAGGAAAATGAGGGACAAAGAGGAGCTACAGCAGCCCAGCTGGTCAGGGAAGGCCTTTCCAAGGAGAGAACATTTCAGCAGGGATGTGGATGAAAGTGGGAAAGAGCTTTACAAACACACACACACATACACATACAGCCAATGCAAAGACACTGAGGTAGCCAACTGCTTGATGTGTTCAAGGAATACTTGTAGTCACAGTTCGTCTTTTGCAAGGACTTTGGACCATTCTGCACTGAGAATTGCATACCTCAGAAAGCACAGAGCCCACTCTGGGATCATTTCTCAACACCATCTTCCCATGAAAGGAAGCTATCTTTCATTCATCAGAAGCTTTGCTGGAGAGTTTCCATCTTACACCTTTCTCCAA
The DNA here is from genome assembly GCA_004363535.1 of Dasyprocta punctata. NCBI lineage: Eukaryota > Metazoa > Chordata > Mammalia > Rodentia > Dasyproctidae > Dasyprocta > Dasyprocta punctata. The sequence goes on along the minus strand of RJWM01000150.1, from coordinate 10,843 downwards.
AGTACGCATGTTGGCAGGAAAAGGGCATTTTCCTTTAAAGGAAAGATCCCCAGATCCTTGGACTTGAATCTGCAGCCCTTTCTTTAGCAAAGGGAGCTCAGAGAATGAGGGCAGGCTGTCCTGCTCACAGCTGTCAGGAGACAGTTCTTCCTGGCAGGATATTTGCAGAGCCTTTCGTATCCACAATAGTTTCTCTTCACTTCCCAATAACCTGGAAATGTTACCCGATCCAGCGGTGTCACGCCAGAGCTCTGTTTTATTGTGTTCTTTGAGTCTCAGGGAGGAACAGGACTCATCTAAGGTTTTATAGATCACAATGCAGGGGTTGGGGTAGATGTCCCAACTTGTGAGCCCCCCTTCTGTATTTGCCCTCTATCCCAGCCACAGAGGCCCTCCAGCCCCTCTCCAATTCTATAAACAAGTCTCAGCTCTGAGAGTTTCTTTCTCCCAGACCCACACCCTCTTTGCTGTGACATTTCCTCTTCCCACCTCGAGTCTGCCTCCCAGGACCAAGCCTCGCTGGAGGCTTTGATTAAAAATGCACCTTCTAATCTCATCAGAGGCCAGAAACATGCATATATGCAAATCAACATCTGCTCCTCTAGTCATGGAAGGATCTTCCCAAAGTGCTCTGGGAAAAGAAGCCCAGCCCAGTGAACTCGGAGGGGAAGATTCCAGAACATCCAAAAGTCACTTCAAAATCCCTGGGTCCCTGATGAAGCTTCACTGCTAATGTAATTGGAGGTTCTACTTGAAGGAGCAATAAAGGAGCGGTCCCCGTGCGGCCACCTCGGGCTGACTCCCTGCTAATCAAAGCCCTTCTGCAGTATAGGAAGTGAGTCTGGCCCTTGCTCCCAGGGAGCCTGGCCCTCTGACTGACAAGGGAGATAACGACTAGAGGTCCTGTCTTGGCTTTCCTGGGTGAGTTCTTTGCTAGGGCAAAGGCATAGGACCTTTACCTGGGAGAGACACAGTCCAAGCCAGGCACACAGCTGCTATAACAAGCCAGCCCTGGCGTCCCTGAGGCCTACGACAGTGGAGCGCCTTCCATTTCTCTCTCATATGGCATGCAGTAGTGGCTGCAGGTGAGGTTAAGCTGCTTATGAGGCCCATGCATTGAAAGCTCCTTCTATCACCTGCCTTGCTCTCCTCTAGGGCCTGAATCCCCTCCATGAAAAATTGCAATGAGGTTCTCTGGGCCAGGCCAGAAAGTGACACACGTCTCTTAACGCCCACATTCTGGTGGCCAGATCTTACTCTCACCTACCTCCAGGTGAGGCTGGGAAACACATGGGTCCTGACTTACAGTGGTGTACCAACTTCATGCTGTTGCCAAGGCTGTCTGCATCCAGTAGAAACCGTACTTCAAATTCTGAATTTTGATCCTTTCCAGGGATAGCCACATGTGGAACAATAAGTACTCTTTGTGGTGATGGGCAGTGACAGAGATGGGTGGAGGTCCCTAGTAAGCTGCATGATCACAGGGTCAGAGAAGGGGACGTGGACACCAAGTACTTGACAGGGTGCTGGGTTACTAGGGTTTTGCTTATTGTGTTTTGTGTTTTCATTTCCCATCACGTCTCCAACAGGCCCATCTGTGTATAGACATGAAATAATCAACATTTTACTATAAAATAAGCTCTGAGTCAGAGGATTTAGCCCAGCTGTGTCTGATGTGAGTGCTCTGAGCACATTTCAGGTAGTCTAGGCTAAACTGGGAGCTTAGTAGCTTAGGTGTTTTAAATGCATTTTGGATTTAGAATGTTTTCACCTCATGATGGTTTTGTGGGATGCGACCTCTTGGAAGTGGGGGAACACCTGAGCAATCTCAGGGTATGTCCAGGGAGGAAGAGGAGACCATAGGTGTAAGCACTCAGGAAAGGGCTCTGCTCCAGCTACCCCTACAGACAGCTTTGTAATTGAAAGGGCCTCTAGAGTGCTGATTGGTTTAGGTCCTCTGGTTGTAAGCAAAGGAAGCAAATTAGCATTAGAAAATTGACTGGCAGGGTGGCAAGGAATCCCCAGCTTGACATGGGAGAAATGTTCTGGAAGCCCGGGGAGCAGTAACCATGGCTGTGGATCACAGGAGGAATGGTGGACCATAGCTGGGGTCAGGGAAGCCCAGGCTTCTTCACCCCTGCATCACTGGTCCATGGTCACACGTCCATGACAGCACTGACTGACTACAAGAGATCACAAGTGTGTCTGCAGAGCAGAAAGCAGGATTGATCTAGTGCTACTGGCTTCCACATAGCATGATAATCTCTGGAACTTGTCCCTAACATCCCCTCTGTGGGGGAGGGGTCATTCTGCAGGTGAAAACCAGGTTTCTGATTTCAAGAGCTTGCATTTGTGACGAAGACCAGAGATGTTCCTTCATAGCTGGGTCCACTGGGGACCAGAAAGGGTGCAGTGAAGAGGCAGAACTGGAGCCCTCATCTTCTGAGGGTTGTGCTGCCCTTTATTTGGTGGCATACGGAATTTGATACCTTTTGAGTTCTCAATGCCCTTAAGGTCCTCTGTCTCTTCTTTGATGCTTCTGCTTAGTCAGGGGCTGAAGTCACTGTGGTTCTCTCTAGAGGTGGCATGTCTGTTGGGAAATTTGATTTTCAGATGTGACCCATGTGGATGGGCTGGTGTGGTACACAGAAAGAGCACGAGGGCAGAAGGCATATGACGGAATCCTGGGGTGTAGGCTGCTGGAGAGCTGTACTACAGAGGTTTGAATGGGCAGTTAGCATCTACGCCTAAGTTCCCTAGCACTTCTGACCATGTTTTTGGGAAAAAAATTGTGCATGATTGTATTTCAGGGACACATGAGTAGTTTTACTTGCCACGTATGCGTGCACGCTTCTGTTGGAAAGAGCGCCCTCATTTCCTCCAGGGAATTGGTCCTCTTTCACTTTCAGACCATCCTTTCTTGTGCGATGAATTTTGGCCCCAACCCTAGCCTGGCCAATCAGAATTAGCCAAGTGGTTGGTTCAGGAGTTGGCACATGACCCAGTCTGAGCCAATCAAATGGAATTCTGTGACCTTTGTGGGGGTAATGGAGATGGGCTTGCTCATGGGTATCATTCTTGACTAAGGATGAAGTCACACAGAGAAAAGCAGATGTAAAGATAGAGTCCATCCCTGATGACACACTTAATGCCTGGGCCCTCTGTGGTCGATGCCTGACAAGCTTTTGAGTGTTTTTGTCACATGACCTCATAAATTTCCTTCTGTCTTAAATTGGCTTAAGTCAGATTTTCTTTACTTATACACCAAAGAATTCTCCATAGCATGCAATTGTAATCCTAGAAGTCTCAAGTTATAGGATTAGGGAACTTTTAATTTCTTCCTTTATTTTTCTTCCCTGAATTTTAAAAATGATCTTTGATTACTTCTGCAATTAAAAATAAGGTTATGAAAAAATGTTCATGCATCTCCCCCAGGGAGTAACCAAAGTAATTCTCCCTTCCTGGCAGCTGGGAAAGACCCAATAAGAGGAGAGCAGGGCGGAGGGGAAAACCACGACCTGTTATTGCGTGTCACTGTGTTGGGTCCTGGCAGATCTTATTTCATCTTCATGAAGACCCCGCCAAGGAGGTCCTGTGTGTTCCCCCTACTCATAGACAGGAAGCCAGTTTCCAGGAGGTGGGGTCCTCACCAGAATCACCAGTGATAATTTGCATGGTAGAGATTCAGCTCTAAATGCCTAAGTTTAGTCCTTTTGTGCTACTCAGCCCTGCAAGAAGTCAGTGAGGTCCAGTTTCCATTAGCAGACCAGGGGCCTGGCCCCTGTGGGAGCAAGACTGCTCTTAGACCACAGAGACCAGACAACCACATCAAAGTCTGAGTGTGTTCAAGGCAGGGTGGAGTGCAAAGATCAGGGAGATTTGTCTGGGCTAGTTCAGAAAGGCTGATAACTGAGTGACTATTGCATCACTCAAAAATAAGAATACATATTTATATGTCTCTGTGTACATGCATACATCTAGATCTAGGTCATTGTACGATTGTCTTGAACCATATGAAACTACAGTGTTAGTCCATTGTTGATCCATAATGTAAGAATGGTTCTGTCCTAAACCTATACCTATATTTATGTCTAGATCCACATTTGTACCCATATCTATATCTGTGTGTAATTCCACATCTATATTTCTTTATATCACCTATCATCTCTGTCTATTTGTCTATCATTTATCTATCTATCTCCTCTAATTCTGAGACTTGGGGTACCACCCTCACCCCCGATTTCTCCAGGATGTCCTGGGGCAGAAAGAACTCAAGGCCTTGAGGATCAGAGGGCTTCGAGCTCCCCAGCCACACAGAAAACATCTGCCCCTGGCCCGCTGTGCTGACTCGGGGCGGTGCTGGTTCATGGCCCCGCCTACTCCACCGCAGGAGGCGGAAGAGCGCAGGGGATCATTGGAGCTGAGTTGCTGTGAAGGGCAAGGCAGAGAGCCCAGGGGACAGGTCCAGGCCCACATCCCCTGGGACCAATGAGGAGGCAGGAGGCCGCAGGAGGAGCCAGGTGGAAGGTGGGAGGCCTGCTCTGACCCCTGCGCGGGGCGGGCCCAGCCTCTTCCTTCCTGCCCTCCTCTTCTGCAGGGCATGCTCCACACCATAGGCCCCTGATCCCCAGCCCTGCCTGCCTTCCCTGCCAGTCGCTTGCAGGCTCAGTTAGCCTGGCCTGCAGGCGCCCCCTCCCCAGTCCCTGTGGCCTGTGGCTGCCCAGCTAGGCCCCCTGGCCGCCTACTCTGGCCGCGGGCTGTTTGTGGAGCCATCCCAGGCAGCCCGAGCCTCTGTCTTCCTATTTAGACAAACAAACAAAAGCCGGTTCGGTTACCACGGGCGGGCTGTGAGGCGTCCAACACAAACCGAGGCCGCCCGCCTGGCGTCTCCAAATGCCCTGGGTTCGGTTCAGGCAGTCCCAGGACATTTGCCTCCTTCCCGCTCTGGCCTGGTTACCCGACTCTCCACGCCTCAGTGACACCCATTCCTGGGGCTGTTCTTAGAAGCTGTGTGAAGTGGGCCTGGAGCAAGAAGCCTGGAACCTGAAGTCTCTGGTGCTGGGCGAGCCTGGACCTGACCTGGGCCCTGGAAGCCCCGTGCTGCCCTACTGCAGAAGGACTTGGTGATAGCTGTATCCAGTACCCATTGAACAGACAGGAAAACTGAGGCCAGAGAGAAGGGACTCTTACAGGTAAACAGTGAATTTGGGACAAAACCTTTACGAAACTATAAGCATAGCCAGGAACCAGCTGAATGAAGGCTTTGTGGGGTAATTCTGGGAGGATTTTTCTGCTCCAGTCTCTTCTCTAAGGACCTGAACATCCTTCACCTCTGCTGTCAGAGCTCTCCATTCTTCATGGCCAGCTGTACTAGTAAAAATCTCTGTGAAACTGGGGGAAGGAAAGAAAGCAAGGCACTGACAATGCCCCGAACTGTTCAGTATCCAACACACATGCAATTTCTAAATTACATACATGTAGTACACATGTATTTTATTTTTTATTTTTTATTTTTTGGATATCAGGGGTCAAACTCACAAACTTGAGCCTGCCAGGCAGGCGCTTAAGCCACTGAGCTAAATCCCCAGCCCTGTTTTTTGAGGCAGGGTCTCACTATGTAGTTCAGGCTGGCCTTGAACTCATTTTGTAGCCCAGGCTGGTCTCAAACTCGCAATGATCCTCCTGCCTCAGCCTCCTGAGTGCTGGGGCTACAGGCGTGCACCACCATGCACAGCACACACATGTAATTTAAAAATCACATATCTGCATTTTAAAATTGCACTTGTGCAACATGTGTGCAACTTAAAATCACACAGGGTGTGCGCTTGATCACATATATAACACACCTATGAATTTGAAGTCCATAAGCATACACACAAATACATGTGTGTGGGTGAAGGTTTCTGGCAATGCATCCCCGAAACTCCCAGTGGAGGCTGCCTCCGGGGAGAACAGGAGAGGATGTGCCTGCAGAGTCTGCCCTTCCTCCTGTGCCCCTCTGAAGAAGTTCTGCCGCATGCATTTCTACCCTGTGGTAATAAACAATCAGGGCAGCCATGCCTGGAGCCCTCACCGAGAGTGAGTATACACTTGGTGTTATATGTTCACTCATGTGATCTTCATAACAACTCTCCTGGGAGGGCGCTGTTATCATTCCCATCTCACAGACCAGGAGACCGAGGCACCAGCCAACAAATAACTGAGCTATGGCCACGCAGCTGGTGGATGACAGAACTAACAGTGGAACCTTGATATCTGCAGTATAGATGGCCACCACTAGGTTCATCTGTCTCTCTGTGAAAACACTACTTAAAAAATAAAATATGAATGAACGGGTATACCCCAGGGAGGAAGCGGGAGCAGATGGTACAGTCGGGGCACGGGCCACCCTGGGCTGCAGAGCCTTCAGCTGTGAACGTCCATCAGACCAGCTCGAGAGCTGCCGTGAAGTCAGGGAGTGGGCAGGGCGGGACCCTCAGGCCAGTGTCCCCGGCGCAGCTGCTCATCGTGCACCATCCGGCCAGACCCAGAGAAGCGGGCAGGAGCCAGGGCGCTCCGCAGACGAGGGAAGATGCTGATATTCAGGACCTGCTCCTCCAGCAAGAGCAGCAGAGAGCTCTTGGTTCCAGTGCCACCTTCCTCAAACTTCAGACCCAGGAATAATCAGTCCATCAGTCATGGTAGCCACGAGAGTGTGACAGATTAAAGACAGAGTCTCTGACAACCTCCCACGAAGAAGTGGCTTCCTTGTTTCTCCCTCTTGCACCCGGGTGCTCTGTGATGCCTGATGGGTAGAGCGTGGTGTGCAGAGCAGGCTCTGGCCGTAGGAGGTCAGCACCTCGCACCTCCTGTCTTAGGAACATTCACTCATGGAGCCGGAGCCACCCTGGGCTAAGAAACCCAGCCTCTTGCCAGACAGACCACACGGAGTGGGCGGGGACCCAGAGGAGCTGAGTTCCAGCCGTTCCTGCCAAGCCATCGGGGTGGGAGTGAAGGCGTCCGGGTCCTGCACACTGCTGTCACCAACTGCACACCACCAAGTCAACACCCCTTGCAAAAAGAACTGGCCAACAGAGTCCACTCGAATTCTTGACTCGTACAATCACCACCAGGTCAAGGAAGAAAACACTGCCGGCAGCCCTGAACCTCTGAAGTGCCCCAGAGAATCACCACCCCTCCCGTGCCACCAGAGATAAATATTTAGGCTCCTTCATGTTGTTTTCCTCTCTTCTGGAAGTTGTTTTATCATGCATGTACATGTTCTCAAATATATATTTTAATTTTATTCTTTTTTGACTATATAAATGAAATCATGCAGTATGCATTCACTTGGTGTTTTTTAAACTCAGCATTATGTCTGTGGGACACACTCATGTTCTTATATATACCAATACTTTGATCATTTTCATTACTGTATAGTACTCTATGCTAGTGCTACTAAATAATGTATTTGTCATCTCTATTATGGATGTTGTTTCCAGTGCTGGGCTCTTCAGTCTAATGTCATCATGTTCATTCTTGACTATGGTTCCTGGTGAACATGGGCTTAGGTTTTTAGTATATCAAAGTAGTGGAGGCTGGGAATATAGCTCAGTGGCACAGCACCCGTCTAGCAAGTGCGAGGTCATGAGTTCGATTCCCGGTGCAAAAAAAAAAATGTAGTGGAATTTCTGGGTACCACCTGTGCACATCTTTTATTCCTCAAGATAATGGCCTGCTCTGTTTTCACTCTGGGTGTATCTCATTGTTGGTTTAATTTGCAATACTCTAGCGGTTGAGGAGGTCGGTCACCATTTTGTATATTTATTGGCCATTTGCATTTCCCTCCTCCATGAAGTATCTATTTCTGTGTTCTCTTTATTCCTCTATAGACTATACAGGATTTTAAAAGTTTGTTTCTAACCTTTTAACATTGAGAAACTCTGTACTAAAATACAGACATCCAGCTTTGGGAGAGAAGATTGACTCTCTGGCCATTTGGGGCTGGTATTCCTGCCGGCAGTGACAGAACAGGGCCAGGTGGTGGAAAGATTCTTTAGTCCGGGTATAGGCTGTCAGGGTCCCACTGTGCCTACTGCCAGGCTAACTTCCTCCCTTCGGGTATTGGGAGCCTCTGCTTTAGGGTCTCAGAGCTGGGCCAGCCACCCCCGTCTCCACATCACCTCCTTTCCTCCTGATCTGACAGTGGCAGGAGTGGGTTAATTTGTTCATGTCACTTACACCTCCACCCTTTGGACATGGCCTCCGTATGATTTGCTCTGGCCAGTGCAACAGTGGCAGCCCAAGCAGAGACCTGGGTAGTATTTGAGCATTAAGCCTTGTCCTTGAGAAGCTCTTGAGACTCTGTCAGCTGGGCTAGACGCTAGGGTGCAGGATGAGTGGCCACAGAAGGTAAAGCTACAGCCATCCCAGGTATCCTAGAGAATCCATCATCACCCATCCGGCTGCTCCAATGCGCTACTGGACTACAGAAGTGTGAACAAACCCTGCCAAGGTTAGCCCACTCCGGCCCGGACCTGGGCAGAAGAAGGGCCCAGCTAAACTCCGACTGAGTCAAATTTCTGTCCTGAAGAACCATAGGTTGTTTTGAAAGTCACTACATTTTGGAGTGTTTTTTATGCAGCAAATCAAACTGATAGACTTATCCAATGAGTACTCCACAGGCTGAGAGGAGGAAGGGAGACAAACAGAACCTTGCTTTTATCCAATATCCACATGCGTCTCTCCATGAGGAGAAAGAGCTCACCCCGGCCTGGGTCCCCTTCTCCAAGTGACGGGGGCCTGATTTGCCTTCCCTCAAGGTTCCGACCCCATGCACATTCACATTCTCTCTCCTGGCCCTTGCAGGCCTGGCGTGGTGTGACCTCATCATCTTCCCAAGAGCACAGGCAATAATCCAGTATAACTGGTTAATATTTTCTCACCTTAATTAAAAGTCCAAATGGGAATATTGGCAGCTTAGGCCCTCATTTGAAAACTGAGCCATATTCCCATTAATAGGAACGTCTAATTAAAACATCTGTTAAAAGTCCATAACATTAAGGTAATGGGGGAAAGCCGGGAGGAATTCAATTAGATTTTATTTCTGTAAAATTAATAATAGCAACTTTTAAAAAATGACCCCAATACTGATTGTTATTCATAAAAGCTCTCTGAGCTTTGGGATGGGTGTCTTATTTCCATAGTTTTAGAGATTAGGAGAAACTCAAACGGGATTCTAGCAGGAGCGAGAGGGCTGACACACTATCTCCTGGCTCAGAAGATGGAATTCTTGGCTTTCCATACAAAATATTCTAACGCCACCAAAAAGGATCCTGGCTGGGAATCTGTAGGCCTGTGTTCCAGCTGAGGATGGCGGCTCAGGCACTTGACCTTGGTTAAATAGAAGATCAAGCACCATTCTGACCTGTGACTTCACCGCAGCCTCCTGATACCATAAACCAAGGGAGATGAAGACCTTGGAGGAGATGAATTTGTTTCGAAGGGAAGGAAGAAGAGGAGGAAGGGGCCTGGAGCCATAAGATCCTTAACATTTTAGAAAGTAATCACCTAGAATGTAATGGGCCCTCAAAGAATGATAGCTATTGTCTTTGCCAGTGGCTTAACGTTTTGGTTTTTGAAGAAAAGTGTAATGAGTATATACTTTGGTAAAATAAAAAGTGAGATGCTCCTTTAAAAAATACAAGAGATTTAAAAATGTAGGACAGTGAAAGTAATTCCAAGACCATTTTAAGTAGCCTTTGTTCACTTACTGCAAGCTCCTCCTGTTTCTCCTCCATGTGGAAGGATACATAGGAAGGCAGAAAGCCCCACGCTTGGATCAAAACAGAAACAAGTCACAAAAACAGGCTCCTACTATGTATGTTACTTTAAATAAAAGCCATTGGATATGTTGAACTTGAATTTAATGAAAAATAAATAAACTGTTGTGAAACTAAAGTGTCTGCTGAATATTTCCTTTCAAGAGCTATTCATTCCTAAAAGAGGCAAGGTTTAAGAAAAAAGCCTGGGAAAACATTGAAAGTCTGGGTCTACATCAGAAGGGATGCTGTTGGCAGAAAGTCCTGGAATAGGTAGCCCACACTTGCTGAAAGAGCAAGGGTACTGATGTGTTTCAGAACTCTAATGTTCGGGGTTTCTGGTCACTCGATCAGGCAGTTCATTGGATTTTGCTAAGGTTTGGATTCCTTCTCTGCTACCCCAGAGTTAGCTCTGCTCCAAGGATGGTTTTCTTGTGCCTGCAGATCTTCATGGTGTGAAGACAACTCAGCTTACCAAGCCACTACTTGCCTACTTTCCTGCATTAAGTGAATCCTTACAACCACTGAGGAGGAAGCCGCCATTAATGTTTTTCTTTTATAGACCAGAAAACAGAAGTCCAGAGAAATTAAATAACTTGTTCAGGGTAGTGCAGCTAGCAAGTGGTTAAGCCAGAATTCCAAAGAAGCAGTCTGGGACAGATCGCATTACTGGCCTAGATTTTTTTATCCTGTGCTGTGTGCCTTTGCAATACTTCTCAATAAAGTAATAGAGTGTTTTTCCCATCCTTGACTTTAGGTTCAAGTAGATGAGTTCCTTTGGCCAACGTCATGAGAAGGAAGGGGCATTGCGCTGATTTTAAGTATAGCTCTTAATGTTTGTGATGCCATTTTCTTTGCTTGTAAGAATATTTTGGGGCAAACTCACAAGCCATTGCTATATGAGAACATGCCCAGGGCCCAGGAGAGTAACAGACAAGTGGACAGAATTCCAAAGCTTTGGGGAAAACAGAGTGATCTCAGTTTTATATCCTGAATCAGCTCATTCCTACCTGATCCCCTAGTATAAAAGCAGGACTGGCCAC
>RJWM01000149.1:123214-282530 GCA_004363535.1 Dasyprocta punctata | reverse complement strand
AGACCAGTCTCTTCAAACAAACAAACAAACAAACAAACAAACCCCAAGTCTAAAGTATTGGCTTATAAAGCCATTAAATATAGATGTAAAACCATCAGTTCCCCTAACAATACTTTCTTATACAGTGGGCTGCAATGAACTGGACTAGGTCAGAATCTTCTGTAACAACCATATGATTTTGCTTTTGGGGTTATCAACATGCTGAGTATCCAGTCCGTATATTCATCCTTCTCTCCCTTCCTTCCTGGTAGGATTCTGGCTTCTCAGAACTCTCAGATGACACCGAGTGACAATTTTCTTTACAACTGTGTGGTACTAATTAATGTCCAACTGAAACGTTTTGCTTCATCATGAACACAATTGCAAGCACCTGTGCTTCCATTTTTGAACAAACTGTTTTTGGAGTAATTTTATATTTATAACAAATCTGGGGGGAAAATACAGAAAGCTCCATGTACCCTTCACCCAGTTTACCTTCATTTTAAACATCTTCATCAATTCATTTTTGATACATCCAAGAGAGGAAGATAAATTGCTTAGCCAACTGTGGAACATGACCAAATGTTCCTAGAGAGAGTTCTGTAGTAGTGAGAGGCTTTGCATTAAGTAGATATGGTTCTGGCTTCTGTTGGCTCAAACTTTGAAGTATAATTATGGGCAAGTTGGATCTCACTTCATCATGCATGTTTGAATGTTCAATTGGTCAGAGATTGTCAAGGTATCTTCCATGTATCATAGGGTCCACAGAGATGTTGGTTTAAGGTTAGGGTGTGAAGCGGTCTCCGTAGTTTCCACTCCATTGTTACAACCAGAACATCTCTACTCCTCTATTTATTTATTGAGCTTGCTTATAATATTTCATTTTAGAAAAGAGCTCCTTTACTGTTTTCTAAATCAAAAGTATTAAAGCTCAGTCATTCCAAAGTTGCTTTCATGCTGGTTGTGGGAATCGGAGGATCCTGGGGATGCAATATTATAGCAGAGGCTATTTATTAAGGAGCATTAAAGATGCCAAGAATCAGTTATCCCATTGTCTAGGAATTGGGCGCAGATTCAGTTGTTCAACTCTCTAGAAGCCTAATACTGAGGAGGCTGAGGATAAAAACACAGCCGCTTTAATGGGTTGGAAGACGTTTTCAAGTTTATTTATTTTTCTAAAAAACAACTGGGACTGGGCTTTGGCAGAGCTGCCAGTGGATTCTGTTACACTTTACAACAGTGCTAGACTTTGCATAAACTATCTATGGCATTTGAAATCTAGGCCAGCAATTCGACATGTATCATTCTGGAATGCTTTCCCCTTGTGTTCTTAGCTGCTGATCTCCCTGCAGACTGTGGCGGAGCACATCTCTGAGCGCAGGCTGGGGGTCTTATCTCTGCATCGAAAGCATTCATGGTCAGAGAATTCGCCAACATGAACAAAGCCTTCTTATTGCTTAAATACGATTTCCTCTTATCTGGTCAGCTCTATCAGCCCTAGACAGGGCTTTAAAGGAACATGCTGCTGTTATTTTATTCTTCTGTTTTTCTGTTTGGTTGTGTGTTTGTTTCAGGCTGGCTGCAATCCTGACCAGCGACAGTCAAAGCAGATCAGAGAGGAATAAACAAATCCATCTGAATCTTTGCCCAAAGCTCTAGGTGATCCTCAAGTCATCTGTGTCCCTGGGAAGGTGGAGGAAGACGGAGGGTGAGGCGGGGAGCAAATGCTCACCAGCCTCCTGCTATTACAGACAGGGCATAAATCTGCTCATTCCACAGCCATTTATTGTGAAGCTATGACATGCCAGGCTCCAGAGTCCTGGGAAAACAAGAGCCTCCAAAGCCACAAGGTTGACTACTGAGGGTACAGGTGTGACCCCATGGTGATTGATTCTATAGGGATGCTTTCTTTTTATATACTCAATGTTTTGTACCTTCCAAAAAATGGGGAACTTCAACTCTGTAAAGCATTATTGAGCAATAAAGACTGTGCTATGCATTCTGTGGGGAAGCATGCAGGAGAGTCACATGGCACAGCCTGATGGACTCTCATGCTCTCCTTACTGTCACCCTGAGCCCCTCTCTTCTTTTTTCCTCTCTTCTGCTCTGGTGTTTCCAGTATAACTCATTCCAGCGACTCTCCAGATTCTCCCAACTTCCTTTCTAGGAATTGGGTACAGATCTGCATATCTCTCGAATCTCAGGTAAAGCCTTCTGTCTCCCTCCTGTTCTCACCCTTACCCCAGCCTCTGTAAGAACCAAGGGACAAGTGAGTGCTTTCCTTCTTGACTCTGAAGAATTCCTTCAGATTTCCATTACTTTAAGTGACATTTGCGTTTATTTCTAGTAAAACCATGGGAAATAGAAGACCTGGATTAGTTCTGGTTGTGTCACTTATTGAATGGTTATTTCTTTGATCCTCAGTTTCCCACACGTGAAGTGTGGAAAATGATTACCAAGGGCCGCAGGAGTTTAAAGGCATCCACAATAATCCTGTCCATCCAAGGTCTCACAGTCACAGGATCACAGAATCCTCACAATTACACTGTAAGGTTTAAGTTCCCTATTTCTGATGAGGAGATGAGGTGCTTTCTTGGTCACTTTCTCTGATTCCACATGCTGGGTCTCAATCACAAAACATCATGGTTGTGCCCTGGGCTTTGCTGAAACCATGGCTTCCTCTGATGAAGAGGGCACTGGCTACCAATCTCTTTGCCTCCAGTCTCCTCATGTTCACTCCCATCTCCCAGGTGAAAAAAAAAATAATAATCTCCTTGCCCTTCTACTCATCACCCACAACTGCCTGTGCCCACAGCATAGCAAGTTTCCTAGACATAACCCACAAAGACATTTGAGAGCTGTCTTTCACCAGCTTCACCAAGGCTGCTCGCCCTTCCCTTCCACCAGGCAGGCCTTGCATATGCAGTGTGCTGTCTCCTTCTCCCTGGACATTCACGATCTTGTGCCCAGACACACACTGTCTTGCCCCTGCACTGTGAAATACTACACACACTTCAAAGCCAGGCTCAAATATCACCCCTTCACTGAAAGCATTTACTCAACCCCAGCTACAATTAATTGTTCCCTCTTATGTGTCCATATAGTTTCGTATATATACCACAGTTACGGCACTTGTCAAGTTAGGTTACACTTGTTTAGAGCCCACACTTATCCCTTAAAGTCTGAAGACTTCCCAGGTAAGTTTTATTGTCCTCAAATAAATCCCAGCAGAATCTTCTGCACATAGGCAATAATAAGGTGCCCAGTGGAAAATAGCAGCAGCACGTATTCAGTTGCTATTCTATGCTGAACATCATTTTAAAAACTCTCTATGTACTTGAATCACATAATTCTTGCAAGAACCCTGTGAGGTAAGTATTCTTATTCTACCCATTTTATAGATAAGGAAGTTGAAGCCCAGTAACTCACCTAAAATCATGTCACTGGCTTGTGGTAGAATCACGATTCAAGTCCAGGCACAAACTCACACTCTTGATCACACATGTGGAAGGGGCTTTCCTCAAATACCTTTCAGGGGTGTTGTGAGGCTCCAATAAGACAATGCATGCATTTGTGCTGGATGAATGTTAAATGCTGTGCACACAGAAGATGCACCCAAAATTTCTCTTTGCCGGGGTTCCTGAAACAGAAGCTTCTTCAACAGAGCAGAGCAGGCCTTTGTAAGTGTTCACAGGGTAGAGTAGGACGGTGGAAAGAGCTCTGGACAGCCAGGTGAGGGGCATGTCTGGATCTGATGTGACTGCTCAATTCTCTGACCCTCACCCTTCTCATTCTCAGAAACAATGAAATGAGTTTATGTCCAAAGGGCTTCACAGTTTTGACATTCTGCCAATCTTTTATTTTACAGCTTCTTTCAAGTGAATGCTATGGAAGAGGATGCTGACTCTAAAATGAAGGTAGCACAACAAGCCAAAAAAAAAAAAAAAAAAAAAAAAAAAAAAAAAAAAAAAAAAAAAAAAAAAAAAAAAAAAAGAAAAGCCATTTCTGTCTATGAGTTGAATATCTTATGGACCTCTGAGTCCCATGAGTCTTATGCCTCTGATATTTGGAAACTGAAGGATAATTCACTTTATCTGGCAAAGACAACCAGAAAAGTTACATCAAATTTTATTGTAGTCATTCCAAAAATGTATTTTCTGCTTTCTTTTCTTTTCTTTTTTATTTTGTGTGCTTGCAACTGTGTGTTGCTGAAGAGGCAAGGAACTTCCTCCCCCAGAGCTTTGAGATCATTGGTTGTTGAAGCTGGGAAGGTGCTCAGAAATCCTGATTCCAGCCTTCTCATTTGCTGGATGGGGAAACAGCTCAGTGGAGAGGTTAGAGACTGGTCTGGAGATTCAGTCATTTACATGGCTCTATAATGGCCCAGGATGGCTGGTGGTGTCTGGGTGTCCAGTCTGTAGAAGCACAGGGCTCTGTGGTGACTCCTGGCCACTCCATGCACTGCCACTCACTACATCTAGCACCGCCTCAAAATCCCTCTCCTTTGCGCAAGACTGCTTTCAATTAGAGTAGTTAACGATGTCTTGCTTTCAAAGGGTTTTTAAAATCCAGTTTATCTTCCACCCACACACGATGTACACAAAAGGGGGAGATGGAAGGAGAAGAGGGGGTGTGGGGGTTCTGGTATTTTCCCACATAGAGGCATGCCATGAGGTTTCTATTGAATTTCAATTTTTACAGATACACATGCTCTTTTGTCAATCAGGGAAGGGAGGAAGTGTTCCTCAAGCCTCTAACTCATCTTCTCCAATTTCCCCTTTCCTCACTGAGGGACTTGCAATGAGTCTCACAGAGAAAGAGGAAATGTTTTGGAGGCAGGAGAGCAGGGGTGCCCACTGACAATAGCACATCGTGCATCTAGACAGTGGGAACATACAGGTACACAGGGCCAGGCAGCGTTTTCCAATATTTCTCTTTATGCCACATCTTAACCTCAGCCTTGCACTTCAGTGCCAAATTACTTCCCTGAATATTGCAAGACTTCTAGCAGGGCAGAAGAACGTGGTTACTTGGTATAAACCACCAAGATCTCAGGACACTAAAGACTGCGGGAGGGAAAGCTCAGAGGTAGTCGATCGAGTTATGGCTGTAAGGGACTGAGACATTGGACGTAGAGTTGCCTCTGTGAAATAAACCCAGCTTTGCTCCCTCCTCAGTGTGCTCCTGTAGCAGGTGACACGAACCCACACCTAAAGACCGTCTACCAGTAGCACTGTTGCTGGCTGTAATTTCACTTCACCTACACGATAAGTCTGATGAACAAGAAAAAAGGACTTTGAGGTTTGGTTAGGCATTGGTCAGTCCACCAAGACTTAGGGGTTAAACTCAAGCTGATCTGACTCAAAGCCTACTACCTTCCCACCCCATGGCTTGCCCTTTGGAACATGCTTGGTCCAACCCTTTGCATAAGACATTCACCTTGTGGTTTCTTATCTGTCCCTTCAATGAGTGTCAAGGGTAGTGACTGTGGTTGATTTCTCTCTCTCTCTCTCTTTCTCTCTCTCTCTCTCTCTCTGACACACACACACACACACATACACACACACACAGAGTCCAGTGCAGGTCAGTGGACTGAGTGCTGGCAATGTGCAGCTGATGGGGTTTTCCCAAGGCTGTATGTGCTAATGCATTGAACCCTAGAAGCCCAGGTCTCCATAGGCCTGTATTAATGTGCAGAGATAATGATAAAAATCATATGGATCAGGGAAGGCACAAGGAGGCCCAGAATTCATCCTTGACTCCTGGAAAGTTCTATTCTGGGAGAGTCTACTACCTCAAGCCCACATGTGATTAGTGTGCAATAAATTTGACTATGATAATGAAAATTGGCATTCATAAATATTTCTATATATGAGTACAATGTAGTATTGAGCCAGTTTGAAGTCATTATTTTATTATATCCTTAAAATTAGCCTGTGAGAAAGGTATTAATAATATTCCTATTTCCAGATTTAAAAAAAAAATATTGGCTGGCAGGAATTGCAATGGCCCATGAGCCCGCTAGCTCAGGTGAGATAAAGCCAGGGCATCGGCACCACCATTTCCCTTTCCCTTTGTCAGGGCAGACATCAATAACCAAACACTACATGTTTCCCGCTTCGTGTCAGGTTCTGACTCCTCATCAAAACACTGCGGGGATCTGTAACTAATGGCCCCAACTGGCTTGGGAGATAAATGCTTGAACTTGGCTGTTAGGTCACTGCAGCCGAGACTCAGGTCTTTCCTGCTCCACCTTTAGTATTAACAGCAAGGAAGCACTGAGCAAATACTAGTTGAATAAAAGAACAAGCTAGCAATAATGCTTTACATGTGTTATAGCTGTGAATGCATATAATGAATGAATGCAACCCAAAACTTCCAACTCCAGGCATTGGGCTTCTGTTCCTGCCTGCGGAGTACTCTAAACCTCTTTTGCTTGGCTTTTTGCTCCATCCCTATTCCTCTCCCTGCTTATCTCCTCTACTTTTTACCCCAAGCTGACCCACTGAACTATGAAGGCAACCAAGGGTTAACAGAAACACAACACAGTCCTTGTGCACATGTGTGTGTGCGCGGGCGCACGCGCACACACACACACACACACACACCTGCAATCCCCTCCTCCGATCTCCTTTTTACACACTTAATAACAATGAGGAAAAAAGAGGAAGGAGGGGGAGCTAGGCTTTCTTTTGCCAACCATTAGAAACAATTATCACTTTCCCCAGGCCTCCGGAGCAGCCTTCCCCTTTGATGCCTGCCTTGAAGAGATAGAGTGGAGGGGGAGGGAGGAATTGCCTTTCTTTCAATTTCAGGATTTATTATTTGGCATGAACAGACAATCAAGCAAGGAAGCATTTCCTGTGTGCCGGGTGGGTGTGAGGAACAGTGAGATGCCTCCTCCCTCCCTTTCTCCCTCCTGAGTTTTGGAAATAGCAGCAGATCTCAAGGCTTTCACCCGGGAGACATTTTCAGATAAGAGAACTTGGCATTGGATGCCCTCCAGCCTTGGAGCTCAGTTGTGGGCTGATTAGCACCCCACTGCCCCCCAGGATCTACCCCTAACATGTTACACATTGCCCACTCCTTAGAGATCGGATGCCCTCCAGGTCTGTACTTCCTGCAAATCTGAAATGCTGGGATTTGGGGTGTAAGCTCCCTGTTGTGGCCTGGTTAAATGAGCATAGAGGAAAAATTAGACTTCCAATGGGAAAGGAGTACAAAAATCATGTAAGACAGCACTGCTCTTTGAATACTAATATTTTTACAGGTTTATTAAATTTCCTATAGGAGAAACGGTTCTGAACTGATTCTTGGGCTCTTGGGCAGTATTTATCTATTTGTTGAACTTTGCAAATAGAAGCTCATGATAGTTGATCTTGGGACAAACTGGGAATCTCAGCCTCTTCTAAGGAAGCACTTCATGTTACGGGCCTACGACATGAAAGTGCCAAAACCAAAGAGCTTTCTTTTGTCCTCATTTATGGGCCAGCATCTGTGCCTCAAGTACAGAATCCTTATGCCCCAGGAAATCCATATTTCTCTCTTCTTCCTCACCTGCCTTGAAGATGCAGAGCCAGGGGTGAGAAGGAGATGTCATGTGCCAAGGTCACACCTGTCAGGAGAGGGTGTGTTGTGAAGCCACCTCCTATTCCCAGTCCTTTCTACAGATGGGGAAACTGAAGCCCACCTAATGCAAATGATGAGCACAAAGACGAGGATGGTGGTCACGATAAACAACTAGATGCTTCCACTTCCATTAACTCCACTCTTTGGTCCCGAAAGGGAGACTTGGTCCATTTTCAGATGCAGAAAGTAAATAGTCACGAAAGCAGGGGCAGTAATAATTAAAACGCTGTTAATCTTTAATTTATATTATAGGAAATGTGAGTTCTGGCATCTCCAGCCCATGGGGCTGGCACTCTCTCCCCATTTCACAGACAGGACAGCCAGGCGTTGGTCTGAGCCCATCCCCAGACACTGGTTTTGAGAGGTGACGGGCAGGGGCTCAGGCTCCTCCAGCTAGTAAATCCTCTAACAAGAGAGAGTGATTAGTGTCGGATGTGGCGGTGGGCTTTTGTGCTGCTGACAACTGCTGCCATGAAAGGCCTGTCCAGGCTCATTTCACACGGGCCCCCCCAGGCCTGCTCCCTAGTCCCCTAATTATGCCATTCACCAGTCACCCAGGACCGCCTCTGAACTCCTGACCCAGCAGTGAAAGACTTGGGATCTCATTACTAATCTCTTAAGCCACCTAGTCCTCCAAAATACATCCATTTAAGGTGGAGGCCAAGGCTTTGGGGGTGGGAGGTGAGGAGAGGGGAAGCCCAGCTCAGGGACTTCTCGTGGCATGACCATCTCTCCCTGGAGCTCGGGGCCCACACCACAGGGGAGCTGGCATGGCGGGATGGCTCAGCTAGTGGCCGGCCCAGGGATGAGGCCCTCAGAGGGAAGGACAAGGGCATCTGGGGCCACCTGTTTGCAATTTCAGGGGTGCGGGTGGAGGATGCAGCCTGTGTTTGTTTTAATTATTATTATTGTTGTTGAAAAGGGAGGAAAAAATGAGCAGAAACTGCTAACATCTGGAGGCTGCTGTCCAGCTTACGTAATCTCCTGCAGCAGAGGAGGACCACGGGATCTCTGGCCAGATGGTCGGCCTGGTGACTTCACAGCACATGTGCCGCCTCCAAAGAGTAAGATGCTGACGGGGTTGCGTGAGTGGGATGCAGGGCCTTCCCTACAGTCCTAAGGGAGAGAGGCACGGGACGGTTGGGGGGGGGCTTCCAGAGGGTCTACATTTCTTTTGGAAGAATCCAGGTCTCATTTGCATTTCCCAATTGAAGCCCAAACCTTTTCCTTATATTTATCTTTCATCCATTTCCTTATTCGTTCAGTCAGCAAACATTTATTTAGCACTTTTGTGTGCTAAGTTCTCTTTCTGTGTGTGATTGTGAATATGTGTGTATTTATTATTGAGGGCTGAACCCAGAGACTTCGCCATGAGCTATACCCCCAGCAGCTCCATTTTTGTTTGTTTGGTTTGGTTTCTAGAGACAAATTCTTGCTAAGTTGCTAAATTCCCTACTCTGTGCTGCAACATATGATACTCTTGCCTCAGTCTCCCAGAGTGCTCGGATTTCAGGTGTGCATTGCCACCCTCAATGATATTGCAGGTATTTTACTATAGGAAAATGGTTGGTCACTTGAGGGAAGAAAGAAGTAAACATAAGATTTCTTTGCTTAAATAGCTCCCAGACCCATTGGGGCAGGAGGGTGGAGAAGTAAACAAGCAAACACTCATAGAAAAATGTAGTAGGTTCTATATTTGAGGTTTGTGCAGAATGGCGGAGGGTACTGGGCCAGCTAGCTGGTGAAGCAATCAGTGCCAGAAGACCAGATCTAAGATGTAAAATTTTCATGTCAAATGGGCTCTGCAGAGGGAAAACTGAAAATGAAGGCCAAAGAAGAAGAAAAACTGGGCCACAGCTGAACTTGGACAATTGATGTCACTCACAGAAAGGAAGAAGTTTGGTGTGCCAAATCTTCCTGTAAACACAGTTCTTAGCATACTAGTAAAAAAAAAAAAATATGCTGCTAACTTCTTATGTTTTCAAATCTCTTTTTCTATACTGGAAACAATTATTGAGACTTCAGCAATTCTAGATCAGGATACAGAAGCATTATAGATGGAATCAGATCAAAAGTGTATGATTAGCTTCACTCAGAATATGCATTCAACTCGTGCTGGAAACACAGAGCTACTGTCTACAGTAGATGAAATTTCTGAGGCACCGCCAGCTCTAGATAAGAATCTGGAAATGTAGTGAATTGTACTTCAGACCCTAGAGAAATTGCCAGTTCTAGACCAACATGGTAAACACTGAAATGATTCCAGTTCTAGGCCAGAACACCAATCACTGTACAACAGGACTGGGCAATGCTATCTCCTCTGTGTCCGCACTCACCAAAACTGCTGGTTTGAGATTTATACGCCAGTGACCAAGAAGAAAAACCCAGTTAGCTCTAATTTGGCTCTTGAATGGGACTGGGGAGACACAGTCAACTCAAGAGGTAAGCACTCAAATAGGACCTCTCCACTGGTCATCTGAAAGACTTTCAGATTAAAAGAGGTGTCTTAGGGAGCCTTCTGCCTCTTCTTGGTCTTTCTCTGGGATCCCCTGAATTTTCATGGATTAACCAGGAAAAGAATAATCACATCCTGGTCACCAAATGAGCAGTGGCTAATGGCAGTCTGGACTACACTAGCCTATTCAAGAAAGGTCAGAGGGGTGATTTTTCACTTAAGAGCATCTGAGTCATGAAAGAACAAGAAGACTTTCTCAAGTTCATAAAACTAGGAGTTTCCGGGTTGTTTTTTGTTTCCTCCCCTTGCCCCCTTCCTCCTCTATCTCCATTTTTCCAAATCAAGATCTGTGTGTCGCAAACTGTGTTAGGATGAAGTACAAGTCACATTACTTACAGGGAATCCCACTAGATGCCAAGATGATGACGCACAGTCATTTGCTCCTGGGTCCTGCTCTTCGGCGCAGACCTCAGGACTTTCTGATCCCCTGTAAGTCTGGTGAGTGAGGCTGGAAAGCACTGCATCACTGGTTCTCTTCTATGAGAAGGCTTTGCTGGGCTGTACTGAGTTTGCTTTCTCTTAAAAGGAGACCCCAAAGAACGGAGTGCAGTGATCAAAGCAAGAAGCAAGACGAACGGAGTTGCTTACACAGTTCAACTACTCTTCCAGTTTGAACAAGGACTTTGATCCTTTAGGAAAAGTTGGCATTTTTCTCCGACCTGACAGCCCAAACTTCAGAGGTAGAGATGGTGACTATAATGCACAAGTTGGAGACTTTTGCACAACAGGTGTCCACCAAAGCTGCACCATCCTCAGAGGAGGAGATCTCTTCTCCAGTGACAGCTTTGGTCAGGGAGCACACAACTGTGTAAGGCAGAGTGTTCAAGCGGCTGTGTGTGGTCCCTGAGGACTACCACAGGATCATGTGGAACTCACGGTGTGAACTCCACAATCATCCCACACCTGTCCGTCACTTTCCTTACCCTTGCACTGAGCAGTGAAATTCACACACTTTTCCAGGTCAAAGGGATGTGAGTGGGGACTTCAGCTTCTGCTGTCCACTGACTGCATGACCTTGAACCTGTTGCCAAGTCTGTTTCTCCACTTCCTACTCTGGAGGACTGAGTCAAGAGCTCACAAAGTCCTTGTGCACAGGAGCGCCTAAGCACAGCTATACACTAGAAACACACCTTTCATTGCTGCTTCTTTTATTCTTCTTTCTTACTTCCTTGCTCTACAGGGTGACAGTCCAGAGTTCAAATTCAAAACTGCCATGTCTCACTCCTGGGTCAATTGTAGAATTAAACTTATGGGTCTCAGTTTGCTCTTCTGAAAAGCAGTGAAAATTTCAGTAGCTACTTGTACAGCGGTGGTCAATTCTACATATGTAAAAGCAATGTAGACCTTGACATATACTTGCTGCCTGAAAGTCATTCACAGTGCTTCCACTGCTGTTATCCATGATTCTTATTACTACTATGTTATTGTTGTTGTTATTTTTATCATTGTGTGGTTATTCCTTTCCCCTTCCGTTTTGTCTACATCTGCTCTTCCTTTTTCCCTTTCCTTTCTCCTTCTTTTTCATATCCCTTCATGCTCTGCTGTGCTAGACTCCTCACTGGGAGACTTTCTGAGGGCCATGAAGGCAGCTCAAATATTTCCATTAATCCCTGTAGGATGTTAATTACAGGCACATCACTGAGACCCCATTCTTTGCTACAATAACAGGTGGTAAAAGGGTAGAGTTTTATCCAGAGATTCAGCCTCTTAAAAGCTACTTCCTACCTTCTTTGCAAAGCTCATAGCAAAGGGAAGATTTATTGCTATATATTTGTCATGGGCCTACTATGTGCCCAATGCTGGAAGACACAGCAAGAAGAACACTACAGTAGTGCAAAGGAAAATGTTTAGCATGGACAGTTAATGTTCTGAAGGTTGACTGCAGAATCTGAAATCCAGGATAGGAGCAAAAATAACATGAAGTCAGAGTTGAGGGTGGGTGGCTTCTGAGGCTTTCTTCTTATTCTGATTCAGCTAGTGTCAATTACCCCATTTTCATGCAATGGATGAGTCCTGCAATTTAGGAAGACCCCACCTACTCTAGTCACATATGATATTAACAGGGGGATTGTTACCTGGAAATATAAGACAACACTTATCAATAATATTTGTATATTGATTGAATCTAATTATAAATGATATGTCACTCAGCAGATATTATTCCCAAAAACATCATTCAATAAATCAGAGTTGAGTATTCTCCAAGTAACAAACCCTGTGCTGGGCACTGAAAATCTCCAAAGGTAGAAAGTGGAGTCCAAAACTTCTGTTGTTCACCTTTCATCTGGTATAAAAATCTAAAGACAAAAGTAATGCAAACTAGAGGGCTAGAGAACAGCCTGTCAGATAGTTGCAGAAACGTTATGAGACATCAGAAGAGTGAAAACCATCAGGCCCTGAAGTGTGGAAGAGAAGTCCCTTGACCTAGGTCCTAAAGGAGGGGGAAGGTTAAAGAGGTGGGAGAGTGATTATGCTATTTCTAGGTTGGGGGTAGGAAAACCCCAAGGCATGTCTGGAGATCCCAAGTCAGCAGTTCTGCCTGGAACCTACTCCCTAGGCAACGGGTTGCAAACAAAAGCTCATCCTGACTGCACACATCCTTGCTGTTAAGGTTTTGAGATTTTATAGACCATGCAGCACTATACAGCAAGCTTCATCGGTGAGCAAATACCAAGACCATTATTTCTTGTGGATGACAGAGAATGTATTCCAAAGGCAAACACCTTCCGATGAGCATTTATGCAGGCTTTAAAGATGTAAGACATTGAATCACAAAATGATTAGTATATCATACCTCACTCTGGGAATGAAGAGTGCCATTTTGGGAGGGGTGAGACAGAATAAAAAAATACATGAACTTAGGTCCCAGAAAGAACTGGAGGTACTTCTGTTCTACCAAATACAATAGGACCCTTTGTGAACCTTTGCCTCCTTCTATGAAATGGGCACATAGTTATCATAGGTTGGTAACAGAGATTCAGTTTAATAGTGAACAAGAAATCTTAATGGATAATGACAGATGGATTCTAAAATATATTACATGCACATTTTAAACTTACAAATATATTGAGTGCATTTTGGGGGATCAACAATAAGGAGGAACATGACCTTTGATAGATCAAAATGTAATATAAAGCTATTATAATCAACTAAGTATAATAGTAACAAACTATAAACTATGGCAAGAAATTCATAGTATTTGTAAGGATTTAATTTGATGGATTAATTCAGGGAGCATTCCCTTTACGCTAGTACCGTCCTAAGTGTTTTATATGTATAATATTATGGTATCCTCACAATCTCAGTTAATTATCTTCCCAAGGCCTAGAAGTCTAAATAATTTGACTGAGATCTCACTGTATGTGACAGCATGGTGATATCATATACCTAGATCTGCACTGTCCAATAGGCGTTATTGGACACGTGACTATGTCTAAATGAATGAAAATTTAAAATTCAGTTCCGCGGTTTTATGAGTCACTGAAGACTCAATGTCACTGTATAGGACAGTGCAGTAGCAAGGTATTTCCATCGGCACAGGAAGTTCTATTGCACAGCTGGTCTAGAGGCTGGAATCTTGACAATGACACAATTCTGTCTTCTTTAGAACACAACCCCTGACCATAGCCCCCTGGGGCATGTTATTTTGCATTACATTGCATTGCTATTCCCTTTCTGGACCTCATGCTGCCATATGGCTGTACTGCAGACATGGGCTTCACCCAGATGGTATCCATATTCCTAAAAGCAGTATTGGCTGGCAAAACAGATCTCTTCCAAGTGTGCACCTTCCCCAGAGGCCTCTTTCTCAGAATGGAGGGAAATGCGGACATCAGTTAAGTGTCTCCTTCCACCAACTGCACGTAGAGGTCCAGTATGAGGAAAGGTCCCAGGGCAAGCAGGAGCCCCGGGGAAGTCTTTACTGAACTGCTAAATGCATATGTGTGCTGATGAGCAGAGGTGCCTCTCATGGGCCCTTTTGAGTCCATTTCTTCCCGGAAAATGAGTGTGAACAAATGTATCCAGGACTTGCTGGTGTTTGGGTCTGGCTGAAGAAGTAGACAAGTTTAAAGAAATGCATGCCTAGAATGGAAAGGGAGACAGAAACCCCTGTATAACATGGTTCTACAGAGAACACATCCAGGCTAATTTTAAAAGGCAGGGGAGGGATAGAAGGTAGGAGGTAGAAGGACTGAAAAACAAACACAAACAAGCGAACACAAACAAAAACAAAATCCTCTGCTCAGCCAAACCCAAACTCTGCTCATCCCCCACCCTTTGGGCCTGGCTTGAGAAAGTTTACTTTCAGACTAGAGAAACGAGCATGTGGTTTGGGGGACCAAATTCAATAGTGCCAAAGCGGCAGGCTCAGCAAGCTTGACTGGCTCTTGCTTCCTAAGTGCATTACAGCCCCAGAGAGTGAGCACTGTTTACATTTTTTACATGTTTCTTGGGTACAGGACATGAAACTAAATTATACAGCAAAGGGTACGCTGGCTACAAGCCGGTGACCCCACTTAAAACAAAGCAATAAGAAAGAAAAAGAAAGAGAGAGAGAGAGAGAGAGAGAGAGAGAGAGAGAGAGAGAGGGAGAGAAGAATGAATGGAAGAAAGAAGATAGGGAGAATGAAAGAACGAAAAGCATACAAAGGAGTCTTAAGGAAGCATGAGCTAATGACAAGGTGAAAGAAAATATCTGGTCCTGATGCTAACATTAATAAAGGTACACATAGAGAACAAAGTCAATGAAACACGTATAGTCCAGGCTCAGGAGAAGAGGGGAAAAAAAAAGGCATCTTCCTAGATGGGCCCGGAAAGGGTCGGTAGGACCTGTCAGCTCTCTGCAGAGAACCAGTGGATGTGGCCAGTGGACACGTCCCCAAACCACAAAACCCTGCTTATTCTTGGGCTTCAAGTCCAAAGTCCACTGGCAAGTGAGAAGTGAGCTCACTTTGTGAATCACACCCTCAGCACCCCACATGGCACCTTCTCCAATCAATCAGTTCGTTTTTAATGAATGTTTACAAAGGCAAGGACCACCCCTCCATTGCTTTTCTCTCTGACCAAGTTTTACTCCTGTTCTGGCTTCAATGAACTCACAGATATCTCACTTCCATAGGAATATGAACTGGCACAAATCAGCCCCCTTGTTAGGGGCAGGCATGTATGCTACACTTGACGTATGTTAGGTAACAGGAGTCTCATGGCCAGTCCACACAGTGACAGCAAGCCTATTGCACAGACGCAGAAAACTCAGTCATTTGCCAGGTGCCACACAGTTGGTAAGGAACAGGACTCAAATCAGGTGTACAGTTTATGCTTCTTCTACGCAACAATGTGGCCACGCTGCAGTCTTTTATTTCCCCAAATATCCACTGAAAATCAAAACAGTTTCACAGATCACCTCCTCATCAGGCTCACCCTTCCACGTCAAAGTACATCCCCTTTAAAGTTTTCTGCAGCTGTCACAAGAGTTTGCCAGTAACCTTAGCAATATCAGTCTTGGCTTGGAAGAAGAACTGGGTTCAGGGTCCCCTCATCTCAAGAGTTCGTGCATCCTGCTTGCGGGCAGTGGTGATATTGTTTACCTCAATGTCTAATGATGCTTTGCACAAAATGGTTTCACAATAAGATTCTACTGGTTTTCATCTCAATATCAGAATTATTTCATAACAGGTGAGGAATTGAGAGGTTCAGAGAAGTTATTTAATCAAGGTCAAATTTTAAGTAAAGTAAGACCAAGGAACTCACTTAAGTCTCTCTGCCCACAACATTTCATTTCTGTGCCCGAAAGACTACTCTTCAAAAAAAAAAAAAAATCCACATATTTCTAATTAGATTCGTCCCTCACTTGCCAAAACTCCACAGGAAGATAGAGTTATCTCTGTAAAACTATCTGTCAGTTTCTGCCAGAACGAAAACCTCATTTCTGAATCAACTGTCTCATCCTTGACAAGTAACTGCCAGGTAGATGTTACTACTTTTACCTCTCAGGGAAGATCTTACCCACATCACACAGGTAGTAAGTGATGGGCCCTACAGTTGGAAATCAAGCTCATCTGCTACCAAATCATGAGTATTTTTCTTAAAAACCCATACCATTAAAAATTATTCACATAGAAACCCAGTGTCTAGATAGTTACAGACTTGTGTAGCTATTACAAGAGACAATTAATGAAACAGTGAGAGAAGGATCAGGACAGCCTGTTGGACCCCCATGCTGGGATCCCATAAGGTTCAGTAGATTTAAATTCCTTCCAGGCCCAAGGTTTCCAAGACAAGTTTTAGGGGGACTTAAAGTATCCAGCTCAGTGGGCTCTGTTTTCAGCTCTCCTGGAATGATTTTTTTTGGGTACCCTGAACGAATGGGACAGGCTGTAACAGACCATGGTACTTTCTGTTCTGTTTCCTTAGATGACTTGCACATGTGCTATTGAAAAATTATTCAGAAACCACCAGGAGAAAGCAGATCCCTTGAGTATTTGGGAAAACAACTTGGAATCTGCTCCTCCATTTCATTGTGTTCCTTTTGCCTCCCCTCTTTCCCCACCATTGGTGAAGTTGTCCCATCTCACTAATCAGAAGAGTTGACCATTTTGGTAAAGGCAAGACAGGCAGGGCAGGTGGGAAGGGACAGATGACCCTTAGCATAGTGACCTCAGTACTGGTTGTTGTGTCCAAGATTTCCCCCTGCACTTTGCCAATAATATTTTTAAATAACATTGGGGAAATTATTGGTCAATGCAAAATTTTCAAGTCACGTTATTTTAATGTAGTTCCAGTAGCCAGGTACTGTATAAGAAAAGTAGGAGAAAGTGTCATAGGAAAGGCAACTCATCTCTTCAAATCTTTCTTGTTGTCTTCATTTTGAGAGAGAAGTAAAACTTTTCAGGTGTATTGTTGGGAAGTATATGGAAAATAATGTGCTTCAAATTCCTTACCACATGGTTTGGCATATAAATAGGTACTCAATAGATGTTACTTCTCTTTTTTTCCAAGAATATCTGACAACATTAACTCCTACTTAAAACCTGAAAAAATCTCCCATTGCCCCCAAAATAGTGTCTTAATTCCATGACTTGACAGGATGTCCCTGATCACCTTTCCTGGCTCATTTTTCTTGACTTTACTTTATTTTTTAGCAGTTTCTCTCTCTCTCTCTCTCTCTCTCTCTCTCTCTCTCTCTCTCTCTCTCTTCTCTCTCTCTCTCTCTCTCTCTCTCTCTCCTCTCTATCTATTCCATTCTATATCTCATCATATTCTCAGCTCAGCAATCACTTCTATAGGGAATCTCATATCCTTCTCTGTATTCCTTCATTCAAGCACTTCTTACACTGCATCATAAGTGCACACAGAAAGATTTCCCACCCCGGTGTCCAGAGAGCATGGTGGTATCTAGCCCCTTGCTCTGGGACAAGGGTTAAGGAGACACAGATAGATAACCACAGCTCTCCTGGCTCAGACTCGGTGGCCCTCAAAGAATGCATACATCTTGTGATTCTCTTTAACTAGCATTTCAAGGTTTTCTGTGTATAGCTCATGGCTTGTGACAAAACCATAAATTGAACACAGTTTATTCTTCAATCTACAATTATCCTGTTTGTGCTTTTCTTGTTTTTTTTTCTTTCTTTCATGTTTCTGCAATAATTAGGCATACATTCCAAAATTTAAGGGATCTGTTTTACATGTAGGGTTGCAGCTTAAGATTGAAAGCACTTCCTATGTTTCTTCTACATTTCCATATACCATACTCATTTGAGAAGAGTCTCTAGAGAGGGAAATGTTCAGCTTGAAAAAAATGAGGGCAAAAGGTGGGATATCTCAGGAGCCAGGTGGAAACCATGGAGTAGCATCTGGGGCATCAAGATAGGAAACTCCCACTTTCTCCCTGGTATTCCTGAAATGTGTACACCACACAGAAAAAAACGCACAAAAGTCATGAGGTCTCCAGCTGTCATCATATGTCAGTCACTGCAGCAGGGACGAGTAACCTAGTCCTCCTGTGTAGGTTCCTAGTGCAGACACTGACCTGCATCTGGTTCTGCCGTTCCAGGGCTGATACCCATAGTAAGTCCCTCCACGCTCTCTGAGCCTTAGTGGCCTAATCTGTAAAATGAGAACACTGATTCCTATTTCTGTAGTAGCTTTAGTAAGATTCAAGGAATTTGGTGCATAGCCCAGAGGAACTTGGTAAATGTTATTTTTATAATTTGTCCAGAATCTTCTGAAAGTGGGCAAAATATTTTTTTCCATCCAATGCCCTGGCTTTCATCCCTGTTGGCTGAGTAAGCTGGGTTGATAACTGTGTGTTTTCTTCCTCAGGGAAACTCCCTCTGGATCTCACACTCCTAGGTCTTTGGCTACTGTTTTTAGTTGGATGCACCCTTCTAATGAAATAGAAAGCTATTTGAGGGCAGCACGAGAAACAGAACTTCCTTAAGTTTCCCAAAGTGCCTGCTACCGGTCTGAATACGTGGCAAATATTTGTTGATGCAACTATGTTTAACTCAGTGAAATGCTGAGAAATTCTCTACTGTGTTGGTCACTGTGGTTATCTCTGGAGCAAAGGTAACAGAGGAGCCTACAATGAATGAGACTGGAAAATGTCATTTATAATATCCAATAAATGCAAAAACCCAGCACTAATTGTTTTCTCCACATCCTTAATCTCCACAAGGGAGATGTTATCATCCCCATTTTCCAAAGGAGGGTGCGAAGATTCCCAAAGGGATCATTAACTCAATGCTTCCCCAAAAAGAATAGAAATTAAGAAGCAAAAGTCAGATCTGCCTGATTTTCATTTCACCTCATTTTATTGCCCATGCTCTCTCACTCATATTTCTCAGTACATCACTGAAATATAATTATATTTAATCAAATGCATGGATTAATTAATACATAGGTTATTATAACAGAAGACAAGTTACGGTTTGTATTTCAATAGAGACATAAGGAGTTATGGACACTTTAACAAATAAATAATATCAACTCAAAGGTGGCAAAGGACTGATAAACCCAATTAAGAGAGTTAAGAGAGTATAAAGTCAAAGAATCAATTTCAAAGAAAAAGGCAGTGTCTGGGTCTCACCTGCCTTCTAAAGTAGCAGTGTTCTGTAGGATCAGCACAGCCTAAATAGTGATGGGGAGCGTACTGCTTCATTTCACTGTGGATCTATCACACTCTTATAAAGGCTTTCTTTACTTTGACCTTCAAACTACTGCCCTGGAAATGGCTAGTCTAAGTTTTGCTTTCAAAGGATTAACCAAGTAAATTGTCTAGTTGACTAAAGATCTGTAATTCCTAAAAGGGTGCTGTAAATTCCGGATAGTTGTAGTATTTCTATGTCTTCCTCAGGTCATTGCAAAAAGTGGGGGTCTGCCAGTCTGAAAAGAAGAAAATGTGCTTTGGTAGAAACGTTAGGGGTGAGAGAAGGAGGAGAGATAGCTACAACCTATTTTGGCAGCCTTTGGTGTAAAGCATTAGAGAAATGCAAAATATGGAAACAAAATAAAAACAAGACAAGATCTTTGCAAGCACTTAAACCATTTTTGAGGTTCCCAGAAGATAGATAACTTGATTGTTTCAATTTATTTCCATTTTTGTCCTGTCTCAAGAACTTCTTATTCCAGCTGGGCCAGGAAGGTAAATGGCCAAAATATCCAAAGAATGTCTCTTATTATAGGATGTTCAGTCCAATTTGCAAAACCAGAAAGTTTTGATATTCCTGATAGTGTTTGCATATGAGACTCAATGTTCAGGATTAGCTTTACTCTAACCAAATTTGGGAATCCTGTTTGAGAAGAATGAATGAGAAGGACTGGAAACCATTAGAGGTGGTAGGCTTAAACAAAATCAAAATAAGTTTGAATCAGCGTTCTGGGCTTCTATGGCACAAACTGCTGCTTATTCCCAATAGTCATACAGGATGCAAACTTACTGTAAAAAAGCTGCACTTCGAGATAGAATTGTCATGCCTGTATCTTACATAGTGACTAGGGCAGAGGCTGAGTTTTATATTTCTTTGGTATCTTTCCTGGGCTTTAGCACAAAGTTAACCACAAATCTCTAACAAATGCATTTATCATTTTTCAAGTAAGAGAGTGGGGTAAAATGGAAAATAAGGAAGAAATGGGAGCCACTGTGGTCATTTCATCATTCCAAAAACTAAAGAAGTGTCCCAGTGAAACCCAGGGACCATGGAATAGAATCAGTGTGGCAAGGTGTAGGAACAGCCCAGTATGGAAGATGCCAGTAGTGACTATGATTCTGCTCCAGGAAGATGGAAGCACCTCAAGTCAGCCACACAGTGACACCCAGCACTATCTGTCCACGTGGGACGCTCTGCTTGCTTCCCAGTGAAGTTTCCAGGCATGAAACTACTTTCAGCTTTGGATAACCAAGCTACCTCATGTTCCATGAGCTCCTTCTAATTTTAGATTCTATACTCTTTGGCCTAGGGCAGAACCATGGTGCTTCTCAGTTTCTCCAAGGCAGATAACAATTCCTGTCTTGGCTGTAAGGTGTGTGAAAGTGACTAGTGGGCCTCAATAACCTTAGGTCCTTCCTCTGCTCTCATTTATCTGCTTTGATCACTCTTTGGACTTGACATCCTTTGGGACCCACTCAAGTACCAATGTGTTTGTGTGTGTGTGTGTGTGTGTGTGTGTGTATGTGTGTGTGTTAGAAAGAGACAGAAGAGAGACATGAGAGACAGACAGAGGCAGAGACACAGACAGAGACAGAGAGAGGGAAAGAGAATTTTATTGGAGGAAGGCATGGGACACATGGTGCACATTTCCATTGTATTCTTAAGCCACACTTCTGAGGAACTCTCAGATCTTTTGGCTGCTTCTCTCATACCACCACCACTTTCACCCTGAAGGGTGAAAATTGAGTACCAGTCTGCTCTAATCACTTTACAGGCAATGAAGAACAGAGTCATGCTTCATTCTTCCTCTCTGCTGTCAGAATGGAGCTAGATTTCTACTTCACATATTGCCCTTACCTTGAACTGCACAGGCTGCTTGGTGTGTGTGTGCGTGTGTGTAAATGTTTAACTGAGTATCTGTATGCATGTGACTGTGCGTGTGTGAGGGTGTAGGCATGTGAGTGTGTGTTTGTACATGTGTATGAGATAATGCGTATGTGTGTGTTCATGCATGTGCATGATGGTAGGGGTAGGGTAAGGGAATAAATTCAAGATATTTGCTTCCCTGAGAGGAATTCAGGAGACTTTTGTTGTGCCCTCCAGGCTACTCTCTGCCAGCCCCCACCCCCTGTAACTAGGGTACACACATATCCCCTCCCCTGACCCTGTATTCTCCAGTGAGCTGATCTCATTATAGTAAATTTAGTTACAGCTGAAGTCTCCTTGTAACAAAGATTATGTCCAAACCCAGAGTAATGGAACCTAGTCGATTTCATTAAAATAAAATTGGTTACAATGAATAATTCAATAGGACGATTTTGTTTCCTCATCTCCTCTTTGTAGATCGAACAGCTAGTATTTATAATGATTTTTTAAAATTGGATTTTTGTTTAGGAAGAGATAATCGCCCATAATTCCTGACAGCCCTCTCCTTACAAGATTGGAAAAACTGCTCCATGAAGCCTCTTTTCAAATGCAAAGACTGGAAAATTCTCCTTTTTTGCTCACAATGGTAGCAATAAACTTTGGATGATGCTTAAGCAGTTACTCCCTCAACTTTCATTCATGTGAGGTTATGAATAGGTTCTTAATACTCTAGTTTGAGCAATGTTTTTTAAACATTACTGGATGTTGGTGTTGAATTTGGAATTCTCATACATTCTATGTAATAGAGAGGCAATGCCTCAGTATGTAGCAATGTGTGTGTGTGCGTGTGTGTACATGCGTGTTCACATGTGTATCTTCAGTTCAGAAAACTAACATTTCCTAAGCATCTGGTTTTATCTAGATCCTGTCCATAAAGATGAAAGGGTAATGAGGAATGAAACTTGAATATATTCTCAAAAAAACTGATGGCCTAATGGGGGAGCCGGGTAGACAAACAAATAGTTCAATGTGACAGGTGAGCATGCAGATGAGTCCACAAAGTACAGAGATGGTAGGGGAAGAAGATGAATTCTGGCCACTTATTCATGCAAGTATTATCCATTCATTCATTCATTCATTCACTAAGGTGGTGGTAACCATGAGAGGTACCAGGAAACACTATGTTTCTATTTCTTTACACATTCTGCAAGGAGTTCTGAAATAAATGCCAATGAAGCTCTGATGAAATTCAAGAGAGGTTTAATAAATGAAGTTGTCCTTTCCTATACCTTAGCCAGTGATTCTTCACTGAGTTCCAGCAGACAATTATGTTTCTCTTTCATCTAGAAGCCAGGCCTAGCCCCTACACCTGAGTTGAGGGAGCAATAATGAGAGGACTGCCTGCCCAGGAAACACACTTCCTCTGTAAGGCCAGCATGCAGGCTGGCCTTAAAAATGGCCACTGGGCTGGGCAGTCAGAAGCACTGAGTTGTGACTCTGGGAAATGGAAGTCTCGGAAGAAGACAGGTGCTTGCTCAGCAGGATAATTGGAAAGGAGGCTCTGGGGACAGCAAAGCCATGCCTAGAATTGCACAAGCTCCAATGGCCCCAAAACTCTCACTGCTTCAACTAAGTTGTCAGTCTCCTGGGAGAGAACCATGACACATAAATAGTGCATAAGGGGACTGAGGAATGAGTCATAGCTTCTTAAAACTGAGAAAGTCCTTGGAGATCATCACACTCAATTAGTCATTATTTTAAAGATGGGAAAACGGGGCCCAAATAGGTGGGAAAACTACTCCAAAACCATGCAGCAAATTCACAGTAGAATTACCACTAATTCATGAAGCACACAACTTGGCACCTTCCCCCCAAAAAGCAAGTGAGACTTCCCAAAATTAATTTGTTCTCACCCCTATTGAATTCTAGTGATATATCCAAAATGGAGTTCTTTCCTACATATGAATTACCAGGTAGGGAATTGGGAAGACAGACGTTACCCCTGTGATGCTATTGGCCCTTCCACTGGGCTACTGCCTGTGTAAACCTTTATAAACACTGACACTGCATTTGGCTAAAGATGTGCTCAAGTGACCACATCCAACGGCACTGCAAGTAAGCTGAGGAACTTGAGGGGAACTGAAAAGATTTAAGACATCAGCAAGAAGTGTTACATAAAGCTAGGGTCTTACCTGGGATGCTGCCGGCTGCCCGATGATGACCCAGCCTGGGCACTGCTGATCTTGATGGGACACTGAAGCATTGGATGCCCACTGATCCAGGAATCCTTGGGGTGTATAGACACCACAGTCTTTAATGCTAGTCTTTTGTTCAAACTCTTCACATACCCCATCTCCATCATGGAAATAGCACCGGCTGGGTTCATCTACAAGAGAGGGATAGAGAGAGAGAAAGAGATAGTAGATGAATATAATTTTGGTCTTTGGCATCATTAGTAGCTATGGAATTTGATCACCAAATCCACCAGCCTTGTCAAACCCATCCTCAATAGTCACAATGGAATATCCATAAGCCTTAAAAATAAAGGGGGAATCTTGTCATGTGGAATGACATGGATAAACCTGGAAGACATCATGCAGATTTGAAATAAGCCAGTTACAGAAGAACAAATCCTGCATTGTTCCACTTAGGAGAGATATCTAAAATTGTGAAACTCACAGATAAAGAAAGTAAAACGAAGTTTGCCAGAGTCTGAAGGGAGGGAAAATGAGCATTAACTATTCAATAGTTGCAATTATACACAATGATAAAGTTCTAGATAGCTGCTGTACAGCCTTATGCTTATAATTATTTACATTATACTATAAATTTAAAATATGTTCAGAATGTATTTTGCCACTTACATATACAAAAGTTCGCAAACACATCCACCTTCATCACCCCAAGTGAGCCTCAAAACCAGCTCAAGAGGAAAGCATTATCATTACTTTAATTACTATTGTAATCTCCAGTTAAGATGCCACGCAGCTGTAATAACTTGAACAAGATCACACAATGTGTTTATATCAGACACAGGATCAGAACTTAGGCCTTCACTTTCCAACTCTAAGTGCATTACTGATACCACAGAACTTCATAGCTGTAAACTTGGGTTAATATAACTTTAAAGATAATGCCAATTTTGCATAAAAAATGGACTGGATTCAGTATCAGTTCTGAAATTTCATTGGCCCTTCTAGACAAGTCTCTTTCTGTCTCTGGACCCAGTCATCAGAGCAGAGAAAGGGATCAGAATACTAACATAGAGCAACACATGCAGAAACATATGGTCACCTGAAGAATATTACTCTGTATTCTTTTTATAACTTTAATACCAGCTCTTCTGTGCTATTTTCTCAATTTTTCTAGGCAAAGCCAACTACTCCCTACTGTACATGTGTGCCTATTTTACTAAGATCTCCACCTTAACACTTGCCATATGGTACTGTCATTAGAGCTACTTGCTGCAGCTCCCCGAAGCATTCAGAATTCCTTGAAAGATAGTTCCTATCCAGTGTCCTAAGATTACCATATAATTCATTACTCAAACTAGAGAGCACTTTAAAAATGATGGCAGTGCTTTTAAAAATTATGACCAGGTGATAGTTACATAACCTGGGAAAATCTCAGTGTCATAGGTAAATCACTGTACAGATACTGCTTGCTTGATGTAGGTCATCCTTCTCAAATTTGCTACAGAATAGTGGAATGGAGCTCTGGAGGGGATATTGATTGTAAGACTGAAGACTTGGTTTGATTTCTGTTCTTTATACTGGCTCTCTAACTTTGCAAAGCTAACCTTGCGTCTCAGCCTCTAGATCTTCACCTGTAACATGGACAGGACACTCCCAGCCTGGACAGCTTCTCAGGATTACCACAGAACTTCCATCAGAAATGAACATAAATGTGTTTTGTACATTCTAAAATAATTGTAAAAATTAAATAAATACTCTTTTTCTAAAGGGTTGATGTATTCCTAAGTAATTGAGTTAAATCAAGTTGTGAAATCAGTACTCACTTGAAACACTATCAAGCAACATTCTCCCAACTAGAAAGAGCCCAGGTCAAGGAGAAATAAGACTTGAATTTCTTTGATGCTGACTATTTGAAAAAGGAGTTATTGAATTCAGGGACAGCAAAATGTTGAGCCCCTTCCAAGCTCTAAAATCCCTTGTTTATTTCTGCAAACAGTTTACATAGTGAAATACTACCAAAAGAGCCAGAATAAATCAATCCATTATAATTCAATTATTTAAAGATGGATTTGAGCCAGCTGAGGACTCCAGTGACCAGTAGCATGCAGGGCAGTTCAGGCAGGGAAAAAACACAGGCTCAGTTCTTCTCAGAAGCGCCAACCTCTAGATGACTGTGGCCAACCTAGATATAACAAAACACAGGTCCAATCCAAGAGCGATCAGCCACAAATCTAGACGTTTCTCTCTAAAATTCAATAAAGGGGACTGCAAAGAATAAGGATTCTGACATGTGGCAAAGGTAAGGTCAATCTCCAGCTCTACCACACAAAAAGAGTGTAGGGCTGAACTAAAATAATCTAATCCCTCTGAACTTTCCTTCCTCACAAAAAAATGGAAGCAGTAATATTTACTCAGTGTTGTCACAGTGATTAGGTGAAATGGCATGGACAATGTCAGTCCCTTTACCCATTTCATGTACTGGAAAACTGAGAGCTAGAGGAGGTGCAGTATCTGCTTCCAGGTCATAGAGAGAAAGCTGGAACCAGAGCTAGAAGTCAGAGCCTGACTCTGCACATTTGGCAGACAGATCCTTTTCAGACTTGTGTGATTCCCTCCATGCATTATCATTATGGATAAGATCATTAAGTTGCCAGTTTTTCCCTCCTCCAATACAAAGACAGACAGGGAGGGATTATAGTAACATTATGTAAAATCTATTGTCTAACATGTCTTAATTCATTTCTTCAGCAAAGTTACCTCCCAGGGTAGGGGAAAAAAAAAACTACAGATGAATTCTCATGAAGGCTAATTCCCTATTGATTGTGTTTAAGACTGCAATAAATCTGTCTTCTTGGAATCAGCAGAACCTGAGAATGTAGAGAGTCTGACAGGCAGAAAAACAGATGCCTAAGTAACCAGATAGATAGATAGATAGATAGATAGATAGATAGATAGATAGATAGGAAGTGGCAGTTAAGATGAGAGGAGGGGTGGAGACACACACACACACAGAGAGAGAGAGAGAGAGAGAGAGAGAGAGAGAATAACAATATGTATGTCTGGTTTTCTCTAGATTCTGCTGACAAAGCTATTGTGCATCCCTTTTAAAAATAACATCCTTGGACTCTGCTATTCAGCTTCTCTTGCTACTAGTGTCCCAGGAGCCCTTCGGCTCCATCTGCCAGTCTTTGTCTAGGGAATTCGCTATCCCTCTCTACTCCCTCTGCCCCAAGCACTGAACAGAACAGGGTAAGGAACGGAATACAAATGTGCAGCCAGGAAAAACAAAGACAGCAACAATAAAACAAAACTGGCTGTTTCCATTACATCAATTTACTTGGTGCTCCTCGAATGCTTTATGCCAGGTACTGAGAAGGTTATAGTGGAGAATTTGAAGTTAATTCCAAGGTCAAACGATCACCCTGGCACCCTAGCTTCCCTATAATAGTTAGGTGGCTTTGATGATGATATACACTGAGAGCAGTATTGTGCAGACTATAGGGGCACACATGCGTGCACACCCACACACATCAGAAAATCTAACAGACTTTCAAAAACTAGTTGGTGAGTGAGTGATTAAACTTGAGTATCCCTGATGTACAGGCTTCTGTGCAAATATAGTTTACATTGTGCATCCTTTGAAACTCTCTTTAAATTATGGTTTGGTGGAGTAAAAGGAGATGAGATCCCAATAGGGACTGCTTTATAGTGGGCTTGCACTGGGCAGTCCGATTTCTAAATCTTACCTCATCTTCTCTCAGCGAAAGGCAATTCCACATTTAAAATTATCATCTTGCATGTGGTGACACATTTAGGCAGCTGTTCTATCCAGCTAGGACACTAGCTGGGTGGACCAAGCATGATTAACGAAGTCCGTCTTATTCAGGTGTGTTTTCTTACATGAGAAAGCTTCTTTTTCTTTAGAAAGAAAAGAGCTCAGCCAAAGAGCCCAAGGTAGAGGGGTTTGCTGTAAGTGGACAGACAAAACTGATGCGGCCCTCATTGACTTAATTTTCAATTTTTATCTGTCTGTCGCGTCAATATGCAATGCCATGTCCCTGCATTTCTAAGGTACACAAAAAAGACACTATTTCTGGTAGGTAGATACTGTTGTCCCACTGGAAAGCTTGGATGGCTAGACCTAAGGAAAAGGGGACAAGTTCACCTTAAGATATAGCAAAGGTTGGAGTTTGCACTAAGGTTAAGAATTCTTATCCTTGAAACAAACAAACAAACAAACAAACACCTGAGTTTTAAGCACTGTTTTAGTCTTTATTACTGGTTAAACTTAGACATGATATTTCACCTTCTTCTGCCTCAGTTTGACCACCTATGAAGTGGGAATAAATCTATCTTTTAGACTTCCTCAGTGAGGTCCTGGGTATGATCAAATACTATAATATTCCAAGAGATACAAAAACGAAACTGGTCTGAATGACACAGGATCTATTCTTCACAATGAGGATGCTGGGATGAGGCAGGGACTGCAGAAGTCTTCATCAGAGACTCGGAGGATACAAAAGATCAAAGAAGGTACATGGGCTATTTTCAATATAAATGGCGAGTAAATAAACAGAAAAGGGGAAAAAAAAACAATAACCAAAAAAAGAAGAGTGTATTTATCTATATACCAAAACTATTTCATTGCTATGTGCAGACACTAATTAACTTAGCTTGATGCAAAACGGGTAATTCATGATGTCCCTGGGATACTTTAGATGAGAAAGTGAGAGAAATAGCTTTAGAGTTCATAGCTAGAAAAGGGAGGAACTTAAGCTATTCATATCTTCTCAGATAGGATTCCCACAAAGAAACTTGCCTTCATACTGACTCTCATCAGCCTAAGGAACCTGAACTATCTAGTGAAAAGTTATTGGTCACTGAAAAACTAACATAAACCAATGCATTCTTCAAATGAGACCTGAGATAATATGACCACTTCAGGATAGTTGGTTAATTTAGGATATTTTGGTTTAAGTTTTCTACCCCAAAATTTTACCATCCCCCTTCATCATATATAGCCTTTTGTTTTGTTTTGCAGGACTGGGGCTTGAACTCAAAATCTCATGCCTGCCTGGCAGGTGCTTAAGTCACTGAGCCAAACTCCTGGCCCTCATATATAGCCTTTTGAAAGAACCTGACCATTTAATTGGAGAAGATAGTTTTTGTGAGTTTGGCATACTAAGGCTCTGCACAAACTGTCTTTTCCATTCAGTTTCCCAAACCACCCATTTCCATTTCACTTATCTATGCTGTCTCACAAGGTTTGTCTTCCTCTGTTGGAAATGTAGTTTCCACCTCTTCACTTTGCTAATTCCCACTAGTTCTTCAAGTTTCAATTAGTATCTCTTCTGGCAAGTCTCTATTTTAACCCCTTTCTTGGATTCTCACCTTACTTGGGTTAAATGCCCTTCTCTGTGTTCCCACACTTTTCATATTGCTTCCATCACAGGTTCTTTCTATCTACTTACAGGTCAGTTTCACATAACAGATAACAAGGAAGAAGTTTCTTTGAGTCTTTCAGTTCTGTACTTCTAACTAATAATATAGTGCCTAGATTGAAGGTACCAATTAAATAGCCAAGGAATACATGAATGGGTGAGTGACATAAAAGATTAAAATATTTACATTTAATTTCACTTATCTGATTACACATGGTTTAAATAAACCAAGTGCTCATATACTTTCTAGTAATGCAATTACTGGCCATACTTTAATAGCACTTCACTTCAAATTTCATCAAAAAATACACATTAAACAGAACAAATACTTTGCTTAAAGGGAACAAAATAGTTTGCCTAAAAGATTAACTAGTTTCACTTTAAAGTTTCTTTGAACATTAGGACTGCAGTTGTTCTAAAACAAGTCTCAAGAGATAGTTCCTTAAATATTTCCATGATGCCCAGCTGGGATTAAGAACCCAATAATTCATTTGCAATATTTCGGCAATGAATGAGAAACAGATAAGAGGCACCAAAGCTTTCTGAAGATGTTAAGAGTGAGCATTGTTATTTTCCTCAGCTAAAATACCTTCTACTGCCTAGAAGAGAACTGAAGAAGACAATCAGTGCATTGAATGAATATATACCAAACACCTGTTTGTTGTCTGTAATAGTGTTGGGAACACATCGATGAAAGTACTTTTGGTTCCTTCTGCTACAGGAAGGATCAACACTGCTTGGTAAAACTGGGGAAGGTTCCTTGAGAAATGGCTTAGTTAAAACATATTTGAGGATGAAAATAATTACAGCATGTTGAAGGGAGAGTCTGAATGAAAGATGAGCCTCTACCAATATTTGAGTGAGGGAGCACAGTGAATCCTGGAATTGATAAATTGAAAAGTTGACTTGAAGCCAGATTAAAGAAGAATTTCAGTATTATTTTTTTTAAATGTGAATGTTACCCCTTAGGAGTGACAAGACTTTGAAGCAGGAAAGCCATGTTGTAACCATGATTTTTCATACTTTCAGAGGCAACGAGGTAAAATACTTGATTTTCTTTCACAGTTGTGCCATTACCTGTTTGTCTGAGTTTGGGAAAATTCTGTAGAATTTCTTAGACTTGGTTTGCTCATCTGAATAATGTGGAGGGATCAAATACTTAATACTCCTGCAATCACTGAATCATAGAAGTAATCATACAACAATCAAAAATATTTCCTTAGTTGTTTCTGTCTGTCAGATACCATGATAAACCATGGGCATAAAGTGGTAAATAAAGCATGAATGATTGTTTTCCTCCATGGAAGGTAATGGTAGTAAATGAATATAAATATTTGATATATAACAGGTGGCCAATAAATGGTCTATGATGATGACCTTAGAACTGAAGCAATTATTTCATATTACCTATAGGAAGGCTGATGCTTATAAGGTTGAAGTCATTTGCTGAAGTCTTTATTACAGATAAGACTTATTACAGATAAGAGTAGAATGCTGATTCTTGAACTTGTATACAAGGCCCTGTTTATGATACCCTGCCCCTATTTTAGCATTTATTTCTAGAAATAAAATACTTTATTACCTTAATCCAGTCTCAATATTATATTTGGAATTTTCTGATTTCATTTTCCATACTGTCTATAGACATGGGCTAAAGCGTCTGAAAAGCTATTGGAGTTACCAAGCTTAGTGGTCATTAAGCAAAACAAATAATCCACAGATAAGGAGGTGAGACCTTTCATTCATAGAAGATGGACTTGATTTAAGGATCAAGGAAAAGGCAAATAATTTCAATGTGCAATCTTGAAACGGGCTATCTTCCAAAGGATAAGACGATTACTTGTCCTTCTAAACTTTTTGTTCATAAAGATGGATCAGCTTTTGAGAAATCTGTATCTATTTCTAGCTGAGGACATTTTCTTGCAGTCCAATGAGTACTATTTTCTTTTTTTTTCTTTGTTAAAGGTCATAAAAAAAATTAGTAATTTTGAGTTCAGCTGTTTGTTTAGGTATGGGTCCAACCACAACAAGCTTTGTGCCACATAATAAGTCATCCAAACAACAACAAAAAAGACCCAAAAATGTACAATCTTTGTATCCAAATAATAGCCCGTTGGAACAGAAGAATGGTAGTGCCTTAATCCAGGACGATTTACAAAAGGGAAGTTGAGTAGAGGCTATGCTGGCATCCATTTGCTCTGGAACAGAAATATCTTGACTTCATATTGTCTTTCTTTCAAAGGCTTCATGTCAAACCCACATTGCTAACCTCATTTAATTCTATTCAAACCAGAGTTTGTTCTTTAACCTCTTCAATGAGATCAGCCTACCCAGAGTACCAAAGGCAGGGTGGTGCAGGGCTCCTGAAGAACCATGAATCTGCTAACAAGCTTCAGATGCCGATTAGGTCTGCTGAATCTGAGAAGCTTAAAATGATTTCTGGTTCCTTTAAGGTTTGGCCACATATCAACGTGAGCCAGAAATTCCTCCCTGTTTCACAGTGGCGACCTGGAATCAACTAACAGACTAAAAGCACTAGAAGAGTGTCTAGATGTTGTCTAGCATTACCAGTCTAACTCTGTCTTAGACCATAGCACAGATGCGTCCTCTCTCTGCTGGGCCTGTACAACACTTTCACAACTGTTCTTGCTTCTTTTTCACTTCAATCCCTTCTTCAACTTCAATCTATCCATGATTAAAATATAAATTTCATATCTGAAATACTTGACTTCTACAAAATTTGAGCACTACTGACTAGCTTTCATGTCTTTTCATACTTTAGTTCTGTTGTTTTGTTTTGTTTTTTTCCTGTTTATCCACAGTTCCATGAGCATCTTCAACCTTAAATAACGAATTCATACCTCAGGGCATATATCTACTCTTATTTCTCTAGCCTAAAAGGCTGCTTTCCTCTTTTGAACCTGTCATCATCAAGCTGTAGTCTAGCACGACCTTCAGTTCGGTGGTACTCCATTTGCCACTCTGTTGTATCTCTACATGTTCAGCAGAAGCAAGTTTGTTCTATTCCCAGCATCATTATTCTCTCCTTCCAAAACCAGCAAAACATTTTAGAATTTAAAAAGTAATATTTTGAAAAATACAAATTTTAAGTTAAAAAAGTAAAACTTCCTTTCATTCATCTTCGGAATACTACTTCCTTTACGGTGTGTTTTCCTTTTTGAGTTACAGTAAAATGTCTTGGGTTGTCTAGCTCATACACTTTGCTAAGTCCACCAAAATCACCACGATGTCATGAAATTCTCTCTTCTTCTCTTTCTCTGTCTCTCTTTCTCACATACAGCATGCCTCCCTAGTCTTTTTTAGCATCTCAGTCCTCCTTTTTTTTTCTCTATCTACGTTCTCTCATCTATAGCCATCTTTAAATAAATATTTCAAATCACCTGGGTGCCAACCAATACAAGTGACACATATGGTTTTATAGCAGATTTCTTTCTTGAGCCCCAAATGCCTACAGAGACATCACTACCAAGCATCTGATTAAAGAAATCTCACAGAACCAAGCAAAATATCAATTACTTTCTAAGACTCCTTTTTTTTACCTTAGTGAATGACAACACCATCCACTAACAAAGGCCAGACCAAAACCTTCTCAGTCAGCTCTCCTATTTTTTTCACCCTATCCCTCAATACCAAACAAATTCCATTAGAATATCCTACATGATCTTTTGCCCAGGGTATTACAAAAAGACCTACTGCGCTCCATCACTACTGTACAAATCTAAGCTTTCATTACCATCGCAACCTCATTTAACAAGTCTCTCTGCTTCTCTTGTGTCTGTTTCCCAGCCATCCCTCCTCTGGAACACAGTCACACTGCGCTTTTTGAAACATAAACTACACAATGCTTCCCATACCCCAAATTGGAATACGGCTTCCCATTTCATGTGTAACAAAATCCTGAGTCTGTATAATGGCCTAAGAGTCCCTGCTTCATCTGATTATCTCCTACCAATAACATTCCCCTTGCTCACTATCTTCCATTCAGTTACCTACCCATTCAACTAGGTCGATATCTATGCAGAAGAATCTATTCCAAATTGGTTTCGCTCCAGGAATCTGAACTGGATATTCAGGTTTCATGAAATACTGTTTTTTTTTGTTGTTGTTGTTGTTGTTGTTGTTTGTTTGTTTGTTTGTTTGTTTTTTCTTTTCTTTTCTCATGACTTCTTCACATTCAGGGGTCAGTTCAAATATCACTTCCTCAAATAATAATACTATCGACCCACAGTAAGCTCACACTCTATTTATTCATTCTCCCAGGTTGTCTTATATCCTTTACAGTATTATTTACTCTCTAAAAAATAAGTTCTTAGGGCTGGGGCTAGAGCTCAATGATAGATTGCTTGCTTGGATTGGATCCCCGCCCCCCAAAAAAATACTAAACTAAAAAATAAATTTTTAGGCATTATTGTTTCCTGCTGCTATATGGTATAAATTTCTGAGTATCATGTTTCAAAGTTCTTCTTCTCCTTTAGGACCAATAAAACTGCCTGGCCATATTATATGATTTATATTTTAAAATAAATGGAGAGTTGATTGTCTGTAGCTCTTGGATTCTGAGATACTGCTGGGCTGGCTCCATTCTTACTTATATTTACATCCTTTATACTTAGGATAGTAAGGACTCAGGAAAAGTCTAATAAAATTCTTTGGGAGATTTATTTATTTACCCAGGGCCTTTGCACTGAGCTACATCCCCAGTTGATTTTTAAATATTTTTTGGAGACTATGTCTTGCAAAGTTGCGCATGGTGTGCTTGAACTTGCACACTTGAACTTGCCTCAGTCTCCTAGGCTGTTGGCATTACAAGCATGTACTACCATGCTAGCTTTCTTTTGGAGTGTTAAAATCTTTAATTGCATTAAAGATGTCTCAAAACTTATGTAAATCTGTTTTAGCAGATTATACTATCTAAAGACTTGTATGAACATATTAATAAACATGAGGTCATAGGACAAATCCTAGAACACATT
This sequence comes from Dasyprocta punctata, assembly GCA_004363535.1. Lineage (NCBI taxonomy): Eukaryota > Metazoa > Chordata > Mammalia > Rodentia > Dasyproctidae > Dasyprocta > Dasyprocta punctata. Next base: position 248,762 of record RJWM01000149.1, on the reverse strand, counting down.
AAGAAAAAATTTAATTCTATATAAGCAACTTCATATTTCTTCCTGTGAGACACTGTCCCTCGCCATCTGTCCTAAACATTGTTTCATTTTCTGTCTTAACAGAATTTGGAAAGAAATGGAATATCTGCATAGAAAATGAGGTACAGTAGACTGAAATTTAATAAAGAGTTTTGACAGTCTTTTATATTAAAACTTGAAGATTCATTTACATCACCTTGAATTTTTGTTTGTTTATTTGAATGACTAGAAAAGATTATAAGCAAAGATAGCAACTTTAATAAATAATGGTACATCAAATTGACTGGAATATTCAAAACCTGAAAGGATTTTTAGCTGGGTCTCAATGATATCTCATGATATGGAAAAGAAGGCTCTATTCACCACCAGTATATAGTGGCCATGGAACAGATGGGATTTCTAAGCACAAAGTGATATGTAGGACTCAAAGACCTTTAAATTCATGAGCAGGCAATAAGAAAATGAAATCTGGATGATATGAAATAATAAGTAGGAAAACAACCAAAGCATTGAGTGTGTAAAAATGTGTGTAAGGATGGCCAGAAAACAAGTAGTAAAAGATACGACACTATAAATGTGCTATCAGTGTTTTTAAAAGTGATCTCATCTATAGACAAAAGGAAAAAAGAGAAAGTGGGAAGGAGAAGAGACAAAGAAAGAAAAGAATGAAAAGGAAAGATGGGTCATTTTCTCAAAATTCACAACCAGGCAAGGGAACAAGATTCCAAGGGAACTCGAGACAGACAGTTGCTTACTGTTCTACCTGTGACTTTGTACAAGTCCCTTTCTCACACTGTAGAATAAAGTAAGTCTGTCAAGTAGCCTTATGGGCCCCATCAATTTTATCACTTTAAAATATATTTCGTTCTTGGTTTTCTTCCTTTTAACAGTTTAACCAGTTTTTCCATTTGAAACTGGGGAAGCTCGATCAATAGATTGAGGTCCAAGAAGGCTGAGGATGTTGAACCCATCTGAAAGGCACAGAAGATTACAATGACAAACCGACGGAACTGGGGACCAGAAGTCAAATTGGAACCTCAATTCTGTCACTAAGTTGCTCTATGGTGCTGAGTAACATAGCACATCCTCTGGGATTCACTTTTTATGCCTTTTTAAAAAAAAAGCAAAAATATTTTTAATCTCTTTTGGAAAGTTTCCACAATGACCTGGAAAAGTACATGCATCTCAGGATGATTTGATATGTCTGAGTTGAGAGTAAGCTCCAACATATCAAAAAACTATAAGAAGTATTGTTTTCTCATTTTCTCATTGCAGATATAAACTAGAACTCATTTCTCAAGTCATCAAATACCTTTTCCAATTCATTAGGTTGCAATTCAACCATTGCCTTCCCAAGGAAGACTTTTCTAACCATGCAATCAAAATATAGTTCCCACCTCCACTCATTTCACTCGATACCATTAATCTATTGTATTCCTGTCACAGCTTTATCTTGTTTCTTCAAATGTTTACTTGAATAGTAAATTTCCTCTAAAACAGAATGGCAGCTTCATGGCAGCAGAAATATAGACTGTTTTGTTCACTGATGCATTCAGATTCTAGTACACAGCAAATAATACTGGCAAATATTTGCTCAATGAATGAATGAAGGAATAGTGCCACAAAAGTTCTTAGAAATTATCTATCTCACCCACACGCCTTCCTTCGCAAATGTAGCAACTGAGATTCAGAGAGAGTAATTAACTCACTGAATGCAACCCAATTAATTATTGGAGTTCAGCAGTTCTAACTGGCCAATGAAAGTTCATTACACAAATATTGGAAGTGTGCAATGTCAAGAGGAAATAGGTCTATGAGAAATGCATGCATGTGAACATAAAGAAAACTAATAATGTGTGCAAATGTAACCCAGTGTAGATACGTATTTGCATTTATTTTCCAATCCACTAAAACAAGTAGCCCATCATTCTGTTAAGGCATCTGGAAGATTCCAGCTAAGAAAGACTTTCGGACAAATGGATGCTATGCCTACCAGTGGCCCAAGAACTGAAGGGTGAATCAGGATACCACATGAAAACTAAGCCAGTTACTCCAGTGTGACAATGCTGCTTGTGATTAAGGTGACCACAGTGTTCTGGGTTCCTGGTGAGATGGTCATGTAGAAACAAATGTCAAAATGGATCCCTCTCCCCTGGGGCTTTGATTGGTTTATTCTGCCTTGAAGACCACCTTCCTGCCCTGTCATTCAGATAAGTACAGAAAGATAAAACACTGAAGTCACAGTGTCTTCCATCTCCAACTTGGTGAGACACATTACAGTTCTATGAAGACCAAGAGCCTGAGTCAGGCAGGAAAACACTTGAGTAGGTAAGTTTCCTTTCTCTTATGTGGTAGGGTACTCCTTAGCATTTGGAATCAGATTTCGTGTTAATTTGAATTTGATTTGCATTAACAACGTTTCATTGTTGTGAGTGGCTGTCTTTATGCCTGCCACTAAAAAAGGCAGAAGAGAAAGGAGAAGGGTGGAGAATAACTAATCTTAAATCTTAAGAGTTAACCTAGAACATTTGGAAATACAAATATTAGAGATCATAAGCCTCATGAGCATGACTCTTCATATTCAACCACTGTTCCAAGGAACAGTGAGTTCCATTTCCACCATTTAAAACAGGTGTTTGGTCCCCCAAAATCATGAGATTACAGATTGTATTACTGGTTATTGATTCCAGGACAGCACCCAGAGAAGTCCCCTCTGGTCTTAGATAGACAAACCATGGCGTGAACAAGCCAATTCTGGACTGCTGAGAGGATATGTTCAGAGAATGGGACTTTGAGTAGGTACCCTCCTCACGAAGCAATGTTCATATAGGTATAAAGACGCTTAACCCAAAAAAGAGAAGGCTCAGAGAAGACACAGTTGAAAACTCTTCTAATAAGAAGAGTTGGTCTAAAAATGCAATCACGTGGTGGCGCACACCTTTAATGCCAGCACTCAGGAGGCTGAGGTAGGAGGAGCGTTGTGAGTTTGAGGCCGGCTTGGGCTACAACGCTAGCGCAAGGCCGGCTTGAGCTACACAGTGCAACCCTGCCTCAGAAAAGACCAGGGCCTGGAGTTTGGCTCAGTGACTTAAGCGCCTGTCTGACAGGTGTGAGGTTGTGAGTTCGATCCCTGCTGCCGTAAAAAAATAAATAAATAACTAAATAAAATAAAATAAAAATGCAATCAGCAGCCTCAGCATATTCAGAGTTACTTGTTCAACGTTCTGGAAGGAGGTTTAATAACAATTCACAAGGTATGATCTTGTCCCTTCCCGCTTCTACTACCATGTGTCTTCTCTAAAGCACCCTAGTCTAAGATCTAGGCAGACTGACATTGTAGCTGTCTTCAAAAAGTATGGTGTTGTGTCTCATGACCCCATCTTTGCAGGGAGTTCTTCAAAATTTCCAGTTGCCTAACTGAAAAAAATAATAAAAACGATGATACATAGGAGGGATGACTTGCTATAGGCTGGGTACCACACTGAATGTTTCAAATGCATGCTGTCATTTAATCGTGTCTGGTGCTATCATTATCTCCATTTTATACAAAAGAAAGTTGAAATTTAAAGAGGTTAAATCATTGTTTAAACTGTAGAATTAACAATGAAATCGAGACTAAGTTTGACTCCAAAATCCCCATTTGTCAGTCCACTCATTCTGTCCAGTTCCTATCTTCCGTGGAGGTAGACACTGAGGATGAGCTCTCATAAGTTGGACTGACTTGATGCTCTCTGGGATGCCCTATGAGTTTGCCCTACCTGTGGGCTCAGGGATTTTACCTAGCTAGGCTCACATCCCAACTCCCCACTGCTTAATTCAGTGACCAGCACACTTCACGCCTAAGTCCCAGTTGTCTTTGTCAGGAAATTGGTGAAATAATGACTATCTACCCTGATAGGAGGAAGATGAAACGAAAGACTTTATAGAAAACACACAGTCCCACATCTGGCATTAAAAGCAAAATACTGTAAAAGATAAGGAACCACTCCTTCCCTGAAGCAAATAATCCATCCCTGTTACCTTGTGCCACCGTTACACTGCGTGGGCTCAATAACTTATGTTTTAGTTAAACGTTTTTAATTTTTTTGAAGTGGAATCTGAGTTTTTGTTGGCAAGTGATTGAACATGCTGGGCCCAGCCTCCGGGCCCACAGTCCATTAGGGAATTTACGAGGCGGGATGGGGACCTTCGGCTCATGCACTCCCTTCAGAGGCCCTACTTACAAAGCCATCAATTTCCTTAACAAAGAACATTGGCTTAAATGCCCCTTAAAGCAGTGTTATTTACACAGTTATCCACTTCCTTTTGAATTCTCTGCCTGGGGGGTGGCATGCCTGCAGTTCTTTCTAGCTACTAGTTAATTAGGCTTCCTCCCCAAAAGGAAGCTAGTCACTGACTGTACATGGAATTCAAAAGCAGCCCGATTTGGGGGTTATCAGAGAGTTCTACAAAGGGATCTAAATACTGTAGCAACCAAATTCATGATTCTACCCAGTCCTTTTTCTAAAGCCTTAATCTGTTTGGACCAGGGTTAAGGCAGAAGTTAGAGAAAAAGAAGTTTCTTTTTAAACCCAGGTCTACTACACAGAGAATTAAAATAAGAGTCAAGCAATTGCAATCATTTCTATGATACTACCCAGCTCAATGACATATCAAGTTAGCGATACTGCCTTTGCATAGATGAGGAAACTAAGTAGCTCCTACCTTTCCTGGAAGAACTAGGATCTGAGCTGCAGCAACTCCTAGCTGGCAGTCACACCATCCTAAATTATCTGAACTACAGTGCCCTGCAGAGATGACAGCCAGAATGTGGAAGTCTCCATTCGAACCGAGGTTCATGTGGCTCTAAAAACCAGTAAAAGTCTGCTACACTTTTTGCTTGAAAAATAAAACTGTCTTATGAGAAGTATGTTCTTCTTTCACTTGTTTGTTCTCTATTTACTGAACCACAAATTATGTGTCAGGTCCTAGACTAAGTCTGAGAAATCAGATGATTATTGTGGGTCTCTGCATCCCAGGACTCAGATTCTAGCGAGAGGAAGATATGTAAATTATCACCACACAGTGTTTTGCTGAGGAGCCAGATAATGCGCTAATGCAGAAAAAGAATCCCTAGACCCAGTCTTAGCCCGCTCTTCTTGATTTCTCTTTGGAAGGTTCTACTGAACTGTTGTCTCTTAGAGGAGCAATAAATAGGTGGCAAGGAACACATTCCAGGCAGGGAACACTGTGAGCAAATAAAAAGACACTAGAAAACAAAGTAGTAAGTGTAAAGCACAAGAAGAGGCTGGAGAATAAATTACACATGACTGGATGAGACCATACAGACTTGAAGGCCATAGGAAAGAATTTAAATTACCTCAAGTGCAATGGGAAGCCACTTGACACTTTCTAATGCAGATTGACAAGTGGTGTTTGCATTTTAGGAAACTTACTTTGATTGTGTTAGAAAATACAGCAGATGGGAGCAAGCAAAGATGGAGGCAGGTGTTTAAAGGGGTTTTGGGGTAATGGCAGTGAAGATGGAGCAGAGAGGTTAATTTGGGGAAAAATAAGGGGTTTTTTTAGAAGGATTGTTTCGATGAGGGAAATGACAGAGAAAGAAGCATTATAGATATTTCCTGTGCCTTCAGTTTACAGGTTAGTTGATTCATGAGCCCATAAGAGGAGAATAAAACAAATAGCTGCAGCAGGTGTGGGTAGAAAGATGGTTAGCTGCCAGGATATCTGCCTGTGGGGCATCCAGCTAGATCTACTAGACGTAATGAAAGTTAAGGGAAAGGCCAGGCAGGACACAGAGATTTTGACTCTTTGGTCTTGAATGATGGGCTCTGGGGAGAACACAGGATGATGAGGTCACCCACTATGGAACTTTGATGAATACTGACATATAAAGTTTGGGCAGAAGAAGGAGTTGTATGCAGCAGTGATCAAGAGATTAGGAAAGCTGGAAGAAAGCTCATTTCAGAGGTACTGGGAATTCTGAAAGAGCCAGAAAAATCCAGGTAAAAAAAATATTTTAATATGTGTACCATGTTATTTAATAGAATCTACTTCACTGTCCTCTTGAATAGTGATTCTCATGTTTTGCTTGATCTGTTCCAGGAACAGGGTACTTTTTACTTGTAAATAAGAATTAGAGGTTTCATTTCAACAGCTATGCTTACTATTGATTAATCATTCTCTGAAGGACAGAGACTGTCCTACATGCTGCACACATGGTATGCTCAAGTGATGAATAAACGTACTGAATAAATTCAAAAGTAAAGGAAAGAATATATCATAGCAATCCTAAGAGATAAGGAATGTTGCTGCCATTTCTCAGATGGAAGAAGCTATTCAGGGGCACAAGCCTGGAGCAAACAAAAGATCCCTGTGATTCAGGGTTAGGGCAGTTGGCTTTTCCTTCCACCTTGTTCAAGAGTTCTCTTGGCAAAAAGCACAAAAACAAATGGAAATGTGGAGAGATTTAAGACACTTGAGCAGCGCTTTCCTTGGTAATGAGGCTGAACTCAAGTTATGCACGTGGTTTTGGACTGTTGGAACAGGGAGACCAGCTCCAGCCAGGACCTTCATAGCCCTGCCAATGGCGGTTGATAGTTTAATTTAAACTTATGGATAATTTGGGCCTGGTTTATGACTGGTGATGAAAGCTAAAATCACTCTGATTTCTCTTCAGGTCAGTTTGCCAAGAGTACTTTGCTGGCCCTTGAAGAGCATCCCACTCAGGGGAGGCTGATCTTCTTAAAATACTGCTTCCAGCATCTGAGGCTTCTACCCAGAAACCAGGAACCACTAGAAAATCAGACACCTCCCTCTGTAGGACTAAACTACGCACTCCTGCAACAACCCACCACATCTTCAGTGACCAATGTCTTCTAAAGCCCTCCAAGGAAGGTCTTCATTTGGTTCCCACAAAGGGCAGAGCTTAGTGTGCAGCAAGGACCCAATACAGATGGACCCTTGTGTGAGAGGGTCTGTCTCTGTAACAGGACCTCTGTGGCTGCTGCCTGGAGGACTGAGATGGCAGCCACGGGTGGAACTTGAGCTCACAGTTGCAGACCCCGGAGTAGGGTATTTTATCCTTCTGTCCAGCAAATTAAAATGGAGAAGGCAGTCCCTCCATAATTATTATAATTTCAAATTTGCTATGTTAATTTTCTTGGGTCCTTAATCAGTAGCAGATAAGAGAAAGCAGGCTTTCAGTTTCTCCCTCTGTTAAGTATTTAATGATCTGTAAACAAACACTTCAGACAGTGTTTCTTAAAGAGACCCAGGGATCCTTTTGTTATGTGAAGATTCCCTTTGCTGTGGGTATTGTTTCCCCTTCTCATTATCTGTTTGCAGCTAGACTGTTCAGCTCTTGAGAGTACACATTTTATTAGATAACCCTAATGATGGAGACTAGCATAAATTAGTAGATAAGCCTGAGGGCTTTAGGAGCCAGACTTCCAAGGCTAGAATCCCTTATAGGGAAACGGGAACCTAGGGAAAATTACTTAACATCTTGGGTGCCCTCATTTCCTTATGCGGAAAGCCTGTATAATGTTAAAGCTGCCCCCACACCATAGATACATGTGATTAATCAAAGGCATTAATAAAGAAAAGCCATTGAATTACTTCAACCTAATTAATAATGAGTTATCTGCATTGTTATGACTGCTCTGGGATGATGAGATGAAGAAGGGTGGAAATAAACATGCATGTCACAACTTCTGCTTGCTGTGAAGGTCTGGTGTTTTGGAGGAGGATGTCTGATGACACTAGTTTTGGAGTAGGACAGATTTGGATTCAAATCTCAACCCCTTCACTTAATAAACCCTTGCTTTGAGCATGCCATTTCATCACTTGAACCTCAGTTTCTCCTTGCGTACACTGGGAGGAATGCCTACCTTCCCATGGTCTTGTGAGGATCAGGAGAGGACGATTAGGTGGTATGTGTGGCAGTCAGCCTAGCAGGTTGGGGCACTGAAGAAGGCTTTTCTCCTGTCTCTCAGCTCAGTAAATATTTACTGAATGGAGGTAACTTTTCCCAAAGTCACTTACACATTTGGAGACTGTGCTGTGTCATGTGGGAAATGGTGATAATAATGCCTGCTGCCAGGTGCGCTTTGGGTCTGAAATGAGCCACATTGTATGTTCTCCATAAATGCAAATGCATGCCCTTCCAGGGTCAAGGAAGGTTCCAGTTGCTGCTGAATCTTTTGGAAGATAAGCTGTGCGGACACCCCTGGCCACTGTTTCTGGCCTCAAAATGTCATGTGCCTTGGTGTATCAGCCAATAAATGGCTTGAGTGAAATTCTGGGGACATAGCAGAGGACAGAGTGACTTCTTCCCTATAAAGGAGAAAGACACAGATACACAAAGGAAAACCTGGGGAGTCAATAAAATCACAGCCATGCTGGTCATGAGGGTGAGGTGGCTATAAAATGATATGCTTCCCTCCACCCAGCGCTCCTCTTCTATGTTCCCTCTCTTCAGCTTGAATCTGCCTCACCTGCTATTCTTTCACCCACCTACAGAGTTATCCTTCTGTCTGCTATACTGGGCCAAAGAGTAAATATTTTGGCTCTGTCACTGCTATTCAGCCCCTTCTTTATAGTGGCAAAATCTTAACAAAAGAGTACAGCTGTGCTGCAGTAAAACTTGACCTGCAAAATAGGTAGCAGGTTGGATTTGAAAATGAGCAATAGATTGCTGATCCCTGGTCTACGCAGGAATGCATAAACCTACCATATGCAGGGCAGGCACAGATCACAGAAGGCACATATACAAGTCATTTCCTTCCTTCATGCCCTAAGTAACAGCCTCGCCACAACTCTCGAAGAGCTAAAGAGTAAGAGCTTGTTCTTCTGCATCTTTGTCTCTCCCGATTCACCCCAGTCCAGCAGTGCTGACTCTCTTTGTCCTGCCTCGAGGATTGAAACGTCTGAGCTTCTTCTAATCCTCACCCTGTTCTACTCCTCCACATCTCTCACGTGTGCTCACTTCCTAGCCAACCTCGAAGTCTCAGCTTCATGTTACAACTTCAAGGAAGTCTTGCTGTTCCTCAGTGCATAGAAGGCCCTTTATTTCTACACCTCCAAGAATTTCCACTGTTGGGCATTTTCAAGGAGGACACTTAAGGAATGAATGATCAATGTCACTTTGCAGACCTCTCTGACCTTCCTCGTTTCCCACTACTTCCTTAACACTAGCACACAGCTTGGCACCCAGCAGGGCAAAATAAGTGTGAATCGATGGCACAAATGACATAATCTTGCAGCCAGTTTGCCTCATGTTCAGCCTGAGCCTGACTGCACGGGTTGGAGCAAGCAGCGGACGTTTTCTGCAGGCTCACAGAGTGAGGTTTTCTCACAATCCTGACCGCCCATCTATCATTTTATTTTAAGCACATTACTTCTCTGTCCAAAAAGAAAAGGAGGATACAATTAGGTCTATATCCCTTACTTGCTTAATATTTCAATTTCCCCCAGGGCACTCCCTTCAAGTGGAGATCACAGCTCATGAATATTCAATGTCTCTTCCAACCCAACATGGACTCCAAAGCAACAGCACCAGAGCCAGAAGCTGGGAAAAGGCCTCTTCCCTCTCCCACCCGACCTCAGTTACAACTGCACATCAAGGTACGTGTGTTTACAGATAGATTTCTGGTCACTTCAGATACTATAAAGAAGTTCTTGTTCTTGGCTACCCAGATTCACCTGCCTTGGACGCTGGCTGCCTTTCAAAGGCACACATCAAAGTTTGGTCTTGATTCCTCGCATTCAAGCAAGCTCCAAGTCGGTTCCCTGAGCCTGACCCCTTCCTGAGCTTCAGGAAGCTGACCTGGGCTGAGGGCTAGAATTCCTCCCTGCTGGTGTCAGAGGCCTTCCAGTTTCTTTTCATTCCAGCCCTGTCTCTCTGTGGGACAGGCCTCCTGGGTTTGCAAAGGAGGTGGTAAGCCTTGGTCTGAGGCAGGATGGCAAGTTTGATCCTAAGCGGTGCTGACTCTGGGATGTTTGAATGCATCCCTCAGACCTCCTTGTCAAGGACTTCAGATCTTTGGTCCTGCCTGCACGTCAGCCTTCCGCCCCATCGCCTCCTTTTCCTGCTCTTTTGTCCTCTCAGTGACCCCCTTTGACCCTCTGGGTGAAAGGAATTCCTTTCTCCTTTCCAAGCCCTCATTTCTTTTAAAGTGCACAGTTTTAAAACAATAACAATCTGGGATTTAAATTCTAGGAGTTAGAGCCCAAAGGCCCTCAGACCTATCGGAACTCATCCTCATCACTTTATACAGGGGAAACTAAGAACAGGAAGGTTCTTCCACTTTGCAAAAGGCACCACAGTAATTTAGTGGTAGGGTCTGGTTCAGGACCACTTTTGCCATAGAGGGATTAGCTCCCTTTGCATCACCCACCACTGAGATGGACAGTGAAGAGAGGGAAGAAGGACCAAGTTGGCTCACATTCTGAAGCATCCATTACCTGCTTTACATTGTGCTAAATATGCTCGGGAAAGAACAAGCAGCGTTATAGGTGTCATGAATAAGTCTATTTTCCAAAAGAGGAAAGTCAGACTCAGAGAGAGGCGATGGAAGATACCGCACAAGATGACACAGGTAATAGCCACAAACAGTAGGCTGTTGAACCCAGGCTCTTGTCTCTAACACACTGCAGGAAAATGGGAAAAAGTTAGGCATCCTATACTAAAAACAAGGTAGCTACCGCCAGTGAGGGCAATCAGTTCAAAATCAATAAACAGCCAAAACACAGACGGACCCTGCACCAAGGGCATGAACTTTTTGCAGTGAAATATTTACAGGGTGATAATAACTGAAAATTGTTGTTTTCATGACTCATGAAAAAGACACAAGAAGGACATATGCGTTCACTTTGCTTCCTGCTGTGACTCAGTAGCACCAAATAGAAATAGTGGCAAAAAGAAACCTTTTCTTGTGCTTCTGAGAGTTTGTTTGGATCTTGCACAAGGTCTTCAGGCAAGCAGATAGAGTTTGAAGTCTTCTTTTCAGACATACCTGGGGATATGACATGTGCCAATTCTTTTAAAGCCTCACTGCCTTAACTTCCTGATCAGTAAAATGGGTGTACTTCTTCTGACCCTACAGAATTGCTAGGAGGGTATTTTTGAAAACACTGCTTAGCACAGAACCTGGAATAGTCACTAAGTGAAATTGCTTTATGATGAAAAGGTCATGGACTCTACCCAGGTACCACGAATGTCACCTCTATCTCAGTGGCCTTAGGTGGGTTATTTAATCTCTCTGAAGCACAGTGCTGTCTTCTGCTAAACTGAGATGATTCTCAAAACGTTGCCGGGAAGAGTGATACAGCTTTAGGGTGAATAATGTCAATAATGATAATAACAGCAGCAGTAATTAACACGGACATAATGTTCAGCAAGTGTCACTGCCTTAAGGCCAATATAAATAAATACTTTGTGTGTACATTCACTGTATATTTGTTTGTGGTTTCAAGAATCCAATCCAGGGCCTTATGTATGCTAGACAACTGCTCACTGAGCCACACTTCCAACCCAACAAACTAACTGCATCCTTACAACCCTAAGAAGCAGCAAATATTACTAACCCATTTAAATGATGAGAAGACTGAGGTAAAGATTAAAATGTGTGGGCAAAGCTATTAAACCAGAATGCAGGTTCTTAGGCATTGTGGCCTATGCCATTACGGCAGTGCTAATAAGCATGCTGGCTGACAGATCACCACCTAACCTTCTTTGTCCTTACCATTGGGACTACCCCATGGACTTCTCTCTTTCTTTTAAAGACCTATCTTCAAGCTGAGGAAGCTTTTATTTCCCTGAAGAGTTTCTTTGGGGAAAGTCACAACATTTTCTACAGAGGGAGATCTGAATGAGTGCATGGAGCCAGAAGTTCTATTTCATTTCTTTAAATTTTAATTTTTCATAAGGTGAGAGGTGGATCGTCTATTATGATTTCCCATTGTTCGAAAGAAAAATAATAATAAATGCAGCTCCCAGCAGAGCCCCCTTTTCCCTCTCCCTCCCCTCCAGCCCGTGCTGTTTTCCTTTTTAGTCCTTGTTGTTCTAAAGTCTCATGGAACCTCCACCGAGAAGACACGGCGATTCATCTTCTTGTTTTCCTTTCTCGCCTTGGCTCAGCTCAGGCCAGGGCAGCCTGACAGAGGGGCCACAGGCTCAGTGACCCCCTGCCCCTCCCAGCAACTGGTGGGGAGGCAGATTGATTCCTGCCGAGGGGACAGCAGTGGGCTGCAGGGAGTGCTAATTGAGTTACTGGCCCTGACTGTAAGACAGGGCTGGGGATGCAGTGTCAGGGATCAGAGAATAAGTGAGGCGGAGCACAGCTGTGGGGGAGAGGAGAGGAGCCAGGAGGGAGTGAGAAAAGGAGGGGGCACGCCTGCGTGCCTGGGAGATACAACCTGGGGGTCCCTCTTGCTTTGTTTTCATAACTATATATCAGCATCCAGCAGGATTTGAAACCCCCAAGCCTTTAAATAGCTGTTTGAGGAACCTGGGATTCCTCAGTGTCCCACGCAGAAAGAAGACTTACAGCATTCAGTCTAATCATAGTTATTTTACAAAGGGAGAAACTGAGGCGCCAAGAAGCTATCCTGAACAGAAGGCTTCTACGTCTAATTGGGACCTGGCCCCAACTACCCTGATACACACAGGGTGGTAAATCAGAACATAACAGGATTTCTCCAAAATTGCATCTCTCATAATGGCTTAAATGTCACCTTCGAAGATAGCGTGTTTCCAGTTCCAGCTCAAGATATATGACTAAATCCAACCCCTTTTGGGGATCCTTCACATTTTGTCTGACTAATTTGACCATTACCTTCCCTCCTTCAGTTTTTATCAGCAGCCTGTCTGTAGTTTATGACTCAATGCTTTAGAGCAGAATTCCCAGTGCTGCTGAACAATGCCTGCGGCCGGTGCCTGCTGGGGGAGTTATCACTGCACTGATAGCACATTTTAACTGAAACCCCAGGCCTGGTGTATGTTATGTTTTTAAAAGGGGGAAAAGGGACAAGATAATTTTCACAAGCCAGGGGATGTAGCCTGAATTGCCCAAGAGGTCTTGTGGGTGGTGTTTGTTTTAATAAGCAACTTATTATGTGCTGGGGAATGAGGGCACTAGGGGTGGGAAAGTGGGAAAGGGATATCCCCTGGGTGTTACATAATAACACATTGGCACCTTGGGAATACTTCCGGATGTGTGGGCTTCTGAAAAGTGAATGAGAACGTCTCCATAAATCTGTCACCCACCCGCACACTGGTGTTACTGACCCAGGGAAAACAGCTCTTCTAACTGGTCAGTGATGAGGACATGGATAGGGAAGAAGGAGAAAGAGTGAGGCAGAGAAGGAGAAGAAGGAAGAGGAGGAGGAGGAGGAAGGGAAGGAAAGTGAAAAAAGAAAAGCAAATGGAGGAAGGAGGGAAGGGAGGAAGAAAATAAGAAGGAAGAAAGAAAAAGGAGGAGGGAGCAAGTGAAGAAAGGAAGAGAAGAAAAGAAGGAAGGATAGACTTGGGGAGCTGTTTGGATCATGAGGTCTCTAACCACATCGATGGATTAATTCATTGCTAGAGTCACAATTTAATGGGATATTTAAAAGATGGTAAAATCTTAGGAAGTGGATCTGAACAGAGGAAGTAGGTTTTTGAGGGCATGCCTTTAAATGCTGTATCACCATAGGTTCCCTGCCATAATGTTCTGCCTTACAACAATCCTAGAATAAATGGGGCCAAGTGGCCATACACACAACATGCCCACCTAAGACTTAGCTTTGATGAATCTGAGAAGTGGGAATGGAGTATTGGAGGCTTTGCGAAGTAGACATTGCTATTACCATTATATATGTTAAGGAAATTGCTCTAGACAGTGACAAAAAGAACAGGCTTCAGTGAGAGTAGCATTGATTCATAACATGATGTGTTATCTTTCCCTTGCTGTGACAAAACACCTGATAAAAACAATTTAAAAGGAAGAAAGACTTACATTGGCTCATGGCTTCATGCTGTGTGTATATGCAATCCTAGTACTCTATGAGGTTGAGGTAGGAGAGTACAAGTTCAAGCCCTGGCTTGAATTTAGCAACTTAATGAGATCGTTTGTCAAAATTTTAAAAAAGAGCTGGAGATGTAGCTGAGGGTGAAGGTCCTGAGTTTGATCCCCAATATTAAGAAAAAAACTAAGTTTAGTCTTCTGAGAGTCAAACATTCACTATCTATTTTTCAACTGTTTGTTTCAGAAGGACAAAGTTTTCTAGACTCATGCAAATTTGTCTTGGGAATGTATCCTGGAAGTCTAGATCTCTGGATGGGTTCCATTTTGTCTAGAATGCCTGTATCACTGTGAGGACCTACAATGGGATTCTAAATGGCCAGTGAAGGGCATATTTGAGATCACTCCTCTAACAAAAGTACCATTCAGTGTGCAGGAATAAGAAAGATCTTTCCTGGAATCAATGCACACAACTAATAGCTTTGTATTCTCTTCCATTGAATTGTTATATAAATTACTTAGTAATGAGATGCTCCTCACTCACTCTTAAAGCTCTGAAAGGCAAGGAGCTATATTTTTTACAAGTAGTTTATCCCAGCAAACTCTGGAGTCAACTCTCTGGGTTTTAATCAGCTCCACCACATAACTCTATATCCTTGGATCATCACACCACTTCCTGTTTGATAAACACAAAGCATAAAAGAGTTACCATGAGAATATAGCAGGTGTTCAGTGACTACTACCACCAGCAACAGAACACTTAGAACCCTGTAGTGGAAGAATCTATAATGTGGGCCAAAGGGGTCCAGGTCTCTTCATCTTGATAACTCCCTGGTCTTCATCTCTTTCTTTATAAATTTAATTTAACAGAGTTTGAAAACCATTGATTTCATCCAAAACAATGATTTTGGTCAAACTGTAGAGAGGGAAGCATGTCCAGCAAAGCAAGCTGGGACTAGGTCCACCATCCAGTGTTATGTACAGCAAATTCTCCTCCTAGCTACTACTGTACACCTAAAATTCAGTTCTTTTTCTGTGAAATGGTGAACGATGTCACAATTTTCCTTTGCTCTATACTGGACTCCAATAGCCAAGAGCACCAAATGTATCAAATCCATGGACCAGGAGTTGACAAAATTGGTGGATAAAAAACCAGAAAGTGAATATTTTATTTTCTTAGGGCCATAGAGTCTCTATTGAAGCCATTTGACATCATTATAGCATGACAGCAGCCACACACTGTTTATTAATGCAAAAGTGTAGCTGTGTTTCATTGTAACTTTATTTGCAAATATAGACAGTAGGTTAGTTCTGGCCTGTGGACCACGGTATGCAGACTTCTTACATAGACTATAAGTTTCTTCCTATAACAGTATTATTTTTGTGTATTGTTGTGCATTCTTAAAACAATAGTAAGTGGATGTCAGGGCTCAAGTATCTCTTTCAGGGTGCCATGTCCTAGCTTTACCACATGCTACTTTCTTTCTGGAAACACTTGAGTTACATACAATGCCACTGTGAGTGGAACAGGCAGGTATTTTCCAGTAGGTAGTAATGTTAGTTGCAGTGTTAGTTGTAATGTTAATTGCTATAAAGATGATGGTAAAGTTGAGGGCTTGGGTTAAGTAGAGTTCACAATTATGATAAAGTCAGTCACACGTGTTGGAAAGCACGTACAACAGAAGTACAGATAAGTAGAGACCTCAGAACTGAATCATTGCAATTTACAGGAGGTCAATTGAGGCCCAGACTAACAGAAGGACCTGGCTGGCTTTAGCCAGGTTCTCAGCACAACTCTGGCCAGACCCTGGTTTCCTTAAATTAACTCAAGGTTCTTTTTGCTGGACCACTGTGCTAGTATCAAGTTTTCTTTTTTTTTTTTTTTTTTTTTTTTTTTTTTTTTTTTTTTTTTTTTTTTTTTTTTTTTGTTACTATGAACCACATTCAAATCAACAGAGGAGAGAAAAACAATTTTCTGCAGCTTAAAAACTCAAAGCCTTGCCTAGAAACTCCTGGGCCCTTTCTTCTTCAGCATCTTCCTTTTTTCTTTTTCCAACCAGCAACATTTGCAGAGTATCTCTAATGTGTGGCTCAGCTCCTACTTGGTGAGAAGAGATAGTAAGTGCTCAATAAATGTGGGTCGGGAGTGGAAGACAAGGGAGGCGATGCATAGGCTTTGCCTTTATGGAGCCCAGTGTACTGGAGGAAAGAATGTCTATATGCACCACCACTGTAATACACTGCAGATGCAAGGATGCGTTGACGTCTCCTCCCCCTTAGTCCTCCTAGCAAACTGCCTTTCAGTGAGAAATCTTCCCACCGAGGTTTTCATCCCCTCTGTAGCTGCCCCTTCCCTATTCAGATAGAGCACCTCTGTCTTTTGTACTTGCAAATGAATTGTGATTAGTTTTCACCTCCAGCCCAGGGGATTAGCCGGGGGACCTTTGATCTTCAGGTATCGATTTGCATCTTAAAGGAAGTATGATCTCATCTGGGCCAGCTCAAAATTCCATCCCTGCCCCCAACCCCTGTCTGTTTACCAGCCCCGGGCTGGCCAAGGCCTCCCAAGTGGGGCTGAAATAACAAGATCGGCCAGACTGTGCAGAGAAGGCAGAGGAAAACACATTTCCCATTTGACTCGGTAAAGGTGGGAAAAGGACGTTTGCTTTCTAAACACAGCCTGGTCTGTTATTTTTCTTCTCTCAGATCAGGGAGACTGCCCACAGTTTTGAGTCTGCACAGAGGATCGTGGTAGTCACTGGATCCAGGGTAGAGATTGTGCAGCACAACGGGCTGAGCACAAACTTGAGAACCAGACAAAATCAGGTTCAAGTCCCGTTTCTGTCTTCAATCACTTCTGACCTGTAAGCTCTGGACAAGTTTCATGATCTTCCTGGCTTCTGATTTATCTTATCTCTAAAGAATGAAAACCTTATATATCTAAAGCAGTAGTCATCTTGGACAGATAGTCTGCAGAAAAGCAAGGATATCTCTAAGGTACTACTTGATTAAAAAAAAAAAAAAAAGGCTCTCTGGGCTGAGGGTTTAGCTCAGCAGCACAGCCCCTGCCTGGCAAGCACAAGGTCATGAGTTTGATCCCCTGGACTGAGGAAAAAAAAAACAACAACAAAAAAAAACTCCCTGTCATTGTTGTCATGTATGAGAATAACATTGTACTGCTTTTGTTTTGCTTTATTTGTTTTTTTTAAATGGTGTATTTTCTGGTGCCTGAAACAGTGCTTTACTGATAAGAGGCACTGGGTATACATGGAACAGACAGGAGTGAAATTTCATATAGTCATAACTGTTGTTGTTATTGTACTCCATCCATCAGTCAGGCCCAGCAACATGGCAGAGACTTACCAATGCAGTTGAAGGAAACTTCTTGTTGGCAGAAAAGGGAGCAGCCATCACCATTGATCTTATTCATGTCATCACATTCCTCCCCTTGGCCTCTGCATAGTGGATATGGAAGAGAAATTTTCCAGATCAGTTTCATAATTGAGGCTGGGCAGGTGAAAGTCTCATGGACCTTGCCTGAGACCTCACACAGATCCTTTCTCTTAATCTGAGTTTGTTTCTTCATCTTCAAAATGAGATTCATAAACGGTATAGATTTATAAGCTACTACTGCATTTGCTTTGTGTTTCTGATGACAAAGTAGAATCTGGTTTCGAAGCCATTCTTTGAAATCTCAAGTCAATCAAGTTAACAAGTCAGTTGGGAGTAAGGTATGGATGAATAAATGCAAAAATAAACGAACGCATCGTGCTCCCACAGTGTCTAGAAAACCACACTGTCATTTTTATGTTTTTGATTCCAAAAGAGTGGATTTGAAGAAAAGTTTGAAGGTCCTATAACAAAATGGATTTCCTTCACTATTCCCTGCTTTAATAGCCTCCCTCCTCCCTTAGTATACCTAAAGGTAAAGATCTTTTTCATTCACACACTCAGATTTAGTCATTGCAAAGTTTTACTTTCTCGTTGGGGTATATTATTTCATGGTGTCAAGAACTATTGGGCCTGTGGGATTATGCTTTAAAAAAATGTTCCCTCTTATTTTTCTTGGAATTATTTCTATCACTTAAGGGTGATTTTGTGGAGATTGAGTTGGACAGAGAATGAGCAATATTCATTTTCTGAGCTGGGCTTACATGAGCAAAAGGAGGTGCAAAATCTGAAAAAATGAATGAACTGTTGCTTTCTGGAACACTCCTTTCAGAAAGAGAAAACCTGCATTCAGAACTTCATGCTCCAAACTAACATGGCAGTAATTTTTTTTTTTTTTTTTTTTTTTTTTTTTTGTGGCACTGGGGATCAAGCTCATAGCCTCGCACCTGCCAGGCAGGCATTTTAAGCCACTGAACCAAACTCTTGGCCCTTGGGCAGTAATCTTGTGTAAGTCATTTGGCATATCTGTGACATTTAAATTTAAATGAATTAAAAGTGATGTACAAGAACCTAATAGTCTAAATGAATGCAAACATTATACACCATAAACAGGAGATAAGATTAATAATATCAACTAGAATGAAAAGGGAAATAGGGATTTAGAGGAGTAAGAGAGGTAGGAGGGAAAGGGAAGGGGATTAAAAAAAATCAAGTTGTAATATGTACAAGTACCTACTCCCCAAATGATTGTAAACTGGATGCACTGCAAACTTATAGTACTAAAAATTCAGTGAATACAGTTAAAATTCCATTTCTCAAACATGATGGCCACACATCAAGTACTCAATAGCTACATGTCACTAGAAGCTACTTCATTGGTCAGCACAGAACACAATTTCTATCACTGCAGAAAAATCCACTAAGCAATATTCTTGTAGATGCTGAGCCTTTGTTTTCTCCTATATGAAAATGGAGATAGTTAGGCCTAGCACTTAGGGTTTGCTGCAAAATTGGGGTGTAACGGAAAGTGCCTGGCACAGTGTGTGGCATGCAGTAGGTACTTAGGGAATCCCAGTTCCCATTCCCACTTTGCCTTGGGAGGTCTCTGCAGAATGTGTGGAAACTGTGGGGCCCTCCCCAGAGACCAGCTGGGACCTGTCACAGCATGGAAGAGGTATCAGCCTTTTCCTTTTACCCAGGCGATTAACACCAGGCAATGTTTGTTGTTTTTAGGAGGTGTCGGAGTAGCAGGATAGTGCCCCATGATCAATCCTTCAGATGGCTTAGGTTGCGCTGATCTTCAAGGAGCCACCCAAGCTCTTTCCTGTCTGTGAACCAAGAGGAAAAACGTTCATATCCGTGGCCTATCCTAGCACCTTCTGTCAGTGAATCTTGCAAGCTGGAAACCTTTGTTAATCTTCGCTTCTTAGCTATTTTATGGGTTACCTGGGGAGAAACATTTTTGTTTTAAACCCAGGTTAGTATATTTCCAACCTGCGTTCCATCACCACCCAAACAGTATGCTCTATTAGTTTGAGCAAAACATTAAGGTCATCACAAATATCCTTTAAAAATGACAGATCTATCCTTAGATATCTTGAGAGGTCTTGAGAAGCCTTCTTCGACCTCAGGGGCTTAAGGAGTGGCTATCATTTTATGGGTTCCTGGACATTTAGCTTTATGTATCATGGCAATTGTCAAACTGACCATCATGGGTGCTACTGGAGGGACTCGTACACTATTTTGTGAGATGTCAAAGGGCATGACGGCCTTCATAATCCTGGTATCCCAATGCCTGACACAGTGTCTGGGATACCGCAGACAGCAGACAGCAGACAGCAGACAGGCACTCCTTTACTTAATGATTTTGTGGTGTTGTCACATTGCACAGCAAGGCAGTGATGAATCCAGGTGAAAACACGGGATATCCCTTCATAGACTGGTACTCTTGACTGAGTGTGGAAGCCTGAGAAAACCCATGCAATCTCTTGAGTATCACTTGTCTTTTGCATAAAATATGACAATGAATCCTACCTCATATGGCTATTGGAAGACTCAAAGAGCAAACAATGTAGCACAGTGGTTTTGTGCATAGTACAGGTTCAGTAAGTATTTGTAAATATTAGTGTTATCATAATATTCATTCAGTGCTTTTACCTTTATGCTACCTATGAAATGGAGAGAATCAGCTGGTGTGAATCACAACAGAGCACTTATCTATTAGGGGCCCTATTGAGTGAGTGTATTCATTTATTTTTTTTTTTTTGTAAATACCATTATCTATAGCTAAGATGATGTCCTTCTTTTCCCCCAACACATCATTTCCCCTCCCTCCCACCTCCCCTTTCTCCCTACCTCCCCATAGGGAGCATCCCTTAGGGAACACCCATAAACTGCATTCAGTTTTCTGCAAAATATGTCAGCAAATAAAAACATAATACTCATTTAAAAATGTGAATTAGTACCTTGCTATTTATAGCTGACACACCTCAGGGGGCATAAGGAATAGAATCTTGTACACACTATTACCTCTCTGTGCAGTAACTTGAAAAAGGGTAACTTACTGGTTCTCATCTGATCGTATATCTGGAGCATTCACTATTTTTTTCAATGTTAAATTACAATCAGAATGCATACTGATGACTAAAATGATGTGTGTGAGCACTCGTGTGTAAACTTTTTATGTACAGAAATGGAACAATTGTCCTCTACTCCTGCTTGCCACCTTCATTCCATAACAGAGGTTTCATGTGAACATCATATACCACACAATCATCAGCAACAAATTGAATTGCCCTTTCCCTCTAGCATTAGTGCTAGAATAAACAGAATAAGCAGTTATGTTGCACTCCTCCGTCATATATGTACAACACCTATGAGCTGATTCATGCTCCACAGACAAGTGATTGCATCTAACCGTGAAGCAAATGCTCTTTATGCTGCCCCTCCCCTTACAGAAATAGTAATTGCAATTCGATGCTGCACAGATATTATGTGACATCCAACAGTGCCATTTAATGAAGGAATTTTGCCAATAGCTTGTTTTGCCATCCTCACACATAATGTTTATCATTAAATCTGTCAATAGTTTCAAAAATCTCTTAGTGACAGTGTGACATGCAAAAATTTTGCTAACAACAAGGAACATAATTTTAGATATAAGAAACTTAATATTGAATGATTATTGGTCTCCTCTCTGCCTCTAAGGACAAAACCCTTAATTTTCTGCCAGAAAAAAAAAATTTGTGCTCATTCTGAAAGAACTCAAAAGTTTCTATGTTGATTTTTATAAATAACACAAAGGTGCTGATGGCTTCTTGCATAATATTTTGCCCAAAGAATGAATGAAGGGGATGAATAGACTGATAATCCTTAAAACACATTTCATAGGTAAGCACCTTTATATTTTCTGGTCAAAATAGAAGTTGGAAGCTTTACACTCACTGATTAATTTGCCTCAGTGTACACATCCTGAGACTCAATATTCACCCCAGAGCACTGCTTACTAGTCACTTTTTCGACATCATAGTATTTTAGAATACGCCGTTATTGTCAGATGTGGTGACACACTCCTGAAATCTCAGCCACTTGGGGCGCTCAGGTAACAGGACCACAGATTTGAGGCCAACCTGGGAAGCTTTGTGAGACTCAGTCTCAAAATAAACTTTAAAAAACGTCTGGGGATGTAGCACAGTGGTAAAACACTTGCTTAGCATGAGGGGAACCCTGGTATTGGAATAGGAAACTTCGTTATTTTCATTAGCCTTTAACCCATTTTTGAAATTGCAGTTTAACAAATGTAAATGGTGACCAGCTAGATTACCCGTGGTCTCCAAGAGAATGAGGGCTATGACAGAAACAAAACAAAACAAAAGAAAACAAAACAAATAGACTATTTGTTGTGTATACAAAATAAATAAGAACAAGGGCAAATAATAAGCGCACATTGACAGTTCTGCCCAAATCAATTATTGTATTACATACTGGAAAAATATATGTGTTCAAAAGAAGGGTCATTGATTTTCTTCCAAGGTCAGCAAATTGCTTGAAGACCAATTGATAGGTGTCTGGGACTCACTGATACTTCAGGTCTCGTACCAAAAACTTCATAAGCTCTTCTATTTAAGCAACTCAACCATCTCTTGGCCTAATTAGCCTTGTATCCCTCCTCCCCCTTAGTTTGATTTACTTACTTCTGGATAATGCCATCACCACAGTATCCACTTCCATGGATGTATATGGTAGCAGGTGATGGCTCACTTTCTTCAGTTCCTGAAATGGTGATAACCCGATACTGGTACACACTGCCAAATTTTAGATCCCTGCAAAATGTAAAGAATATTATTAGCCATAAAACACAATGCTGGGGGTAGACAGAATAGAATGAGATCTTCATTCCCCCTAGTACATTCTATCAGTCTTGCTTATTTTTTGAAATCAAGGGCAGAGTTATCCAGCAATTTTTATGGTCTACTGTGGTTAATGTAATTTGTTAAGTATAATGGACTACACTAAAGTGTAAACCAACTAGCATCAACTCACCATGTACAATACTAGATGCTTTTTACTTCTGATGGGAAAGTATCAGACAGCATGTGATCCATAATGAAAGTAAGTGTGTGAGAGAAAGCCACAGAGGAGCAACAAATAGAATAAGCATAAGTACAGAGGTAAGAAAGTCCACATCAGATTCTCTATGTGCTACCTGGTTATTTTTGCTAATTTTAAGACCTATGCAGAAAGCCCTTGACGCAAGAACAAGATCTTATGATGTATATACAGTACAGTGATTCACCTGTTTCCTCCACATGCTACTTCCCGGGTTTCTTATTCTTGACTGGAATAAAAATAGCACCCTGTAGTTGACGAATAGCCTTTGATTGAATATTTTCTATATGTTTTCTCATTTAACAATCAAAAATCCCTACATGAGTGCTAGTATTTTCATTTTCATTTTGCAGTCGCGGAATCTGAGGCACACAGAGAGGCTCAGCAACTTGCTTACAATCATACACTATTAGGTGGTAATCTATCTTCTGCCTGTTTTAATAATTGTATTCCTTGTTAAAAGTCTGGATTTGCAATTGCAGTTCCATGGACCAAATTTTCAACATGCCAACATTGTACCTCTCCTCTGATTTCAAGACCTCCTGGTACTTGTCCTAACTTCTAACTGTAATCCTAACTCTAAGCCTAACTTCTGTAAGAAAGAACCACCAAGTAAACTTAGTTACTGTCAGTTATACTCAAAGGCAAAAACCACATATTGACATCAATTTCAAATTACCAATTCCCCACTCCTATTTCCTCTTAGAACATTTCAAAAGGAGATATTCTCCATTTCCATCCCCTTTTTCACGAATTGTATACTTTCTAATAATATAAAAGTACCATGGGAAAAGGTACGAAATGATAATGAAAAGAATTTCTGTCAGATTCCAGAGTTGAGGGGGCAGAGTTTATAAACAAAAGACCATGTCAAAAAAAAAATCTCAAGCTTTCCTGATCATCTGTTGTTTCAGCTGCTGTTAGGGCTGAGGCTGTTTGGAAAAGACCAGCAAGGTAACAGGTGCAGGAGCACTGGACAGAGAAGCTCTCCCGATTTCCAGTGCAACAATGAGTTGGAGTTTATGAGCAATGAAGGAGCCTAGTGAGGAACATAACCTTGCTGAGAACGTTAGACATATTACTCCCAAAAAGAGTTTGTTTTAGCAACATGGGAGCACCTGCTAATATTGGGGGTAGACCAGAAATCTCTGGTGATTCTGCTCCTGTTCTGCTGACAAAGACTAAGTAGGTGGACACATAAAAATCTTGAGATATTATATTTATAAACTATAGTTGTTTTGTAGATCTCTGGAAAGCCAATTTATTGATAAGATTGTATGTTTGACTTTTTTTAGTTTATTGGCTGTTTTAGTCAGCTTTAGAATAATAGGTATATAATTTGGCCTGTGATTCTTCCAAAACCAGAGCAGACTGACACAGAGAGTGGTGTCCCCAGGGGATACATGAAGACACAAGATAAATATGACATGCATTATATCATACATTCATTTCGTTCTAAAATTGGAAGCCTGCCTTGTAGTAAAAGACTATGGCCATGCTACAGAACAAAATAAGAAATTCGCTTCCAGCTGCAACTCAGGCCACTCCTGGCATGTAGTCACTGTCTGTGAGCACTTCTGTAGAAAAGCACACCAGTGTGTAAGATGCATTTCTACATCGACTTACACTTATGGCATATGTCACAAATGATCTGTGGCTGAGAATATTTAAAGTGGTGGACTAATTTTTGTTAATGTTTTACTTCTCCTCCTTACATTTTCTCTCCCTCCCTTCTACTCCTCTTTATCCTTCTTTTCCTCCACCTCTCCTCAGTTTTCCCAACCTATATGCAAGCAAATATATTTGTGTACCAGGTACATGACGTTTAGGCTAGGTGACATCCTGTCATGAGTATGGGTCTACCATATCTCATGTGTGACATAGTTTGATGGAAAGTCTCCTCCTACCACATATATTTGGATGGAAATCCATCAGTGTCAGAGAGCCTGTGCTTCTCCTAGGGAACCCACTGCAACTTCTGAAAATTCTAGATCTTAGTTGTGTCTTCATTCTTTGCCCACAGAGAACATCAGAATGATAGGGAAGCCTCAGTGATCCTTCTTTCAACTGTGTGCATATAGCTCATGGCTCTTGACCTCACTGAACCCTGGCAGCAGCTATAGGAGGCAGGGGTTGCTGTTAGCCTAACTTTCTAAATAGGAGAAAAGGAGCTCATATCACTCTCCCAGTAAAAAAGTGAGAAAGAGGGACAGGTGCAACCCCTACTAGAAAGATTATGGTTTTCTACTGAAAAATTCCTATGATAACATACATCTTCTCCAAGGTAAAACTAAGGTTAATGGCTACAAAGTTTTTCATCAAGGACATAGGTACAACAGAATTTTCTCAGAAGGGCAATTGGTGGCCTCTCTCGACCTTGCTGAGGGTTAGAGTGTATGTCATTGTTGATGCAAAAGTAGGATGTTCAGGTCAATGTGTTCCTTCCATCTGTTTCTAAAAGCACCTGGAAAGACCTACAGTGTTATCAAAGTCCTTCCCTGCCCACATATTCCACTTCTAAAATGACCTAAACTCTCCTCATCCAAAGTTTCTGATCACAATCACTCTTTCTTTGTTTCTGCTACCAGCAGCATCTCAAAGTTGATCACCAAAGCAACCTATCATTGCTTCCTGACCATAGCACCTCCATCTCTGTCCTGCTTCTTCCATTCAAAGTTGCTTTTGGCTCATAACTTGCTCTTCCTGCAGTGACTGAAGCTCGCTTCTAAGCAGAAACTTCTGGTTTGTTCTGTTTGGAGCTACAACTTTAGCATTTCATCTAAGAGGTGATTATTTTGGTCACTTCTAATACCTTTCACAGGCCTTTGAACACCACTGTAAGTTTTATTTTAAACTTTAAACATAACTAATATTCAAAAAAGTGAACAGTTTCACACCGCTTTGCTGATTAATTGATGTTTCTAGGTAATAAACAGAAACATGATGTCTTACTTGGCTACTGTGAAGGGATTCTTTGAAAGCTTAAAAAACTTTTTCCTATATTTAGCCATAATTCCTTCACAAATGTATGAAATGATGTATCTGTCTTAGGTTTGCATTTCTGACAATTAGAGACAAAAATGTTGATATTTCTCATTGACAGGATTTCCTCAATATTGTTCCTCAGAAACGTCATGTTGGTGGTAAATATACATTGCAATTTAGTTACACGTTATGAAATCATTATCGTACAAATATTCAAAACATGTGATTTTGGGCTATTCTACAGGCTAGAAACTGGCTCAGTAGTAAAAATTATGCGTTCAGAATGGGTGTAGGTTAAAATCTACCACCCAGATTGTCTAAACTTGAAGATAAAATGGTGAGACCACCTAGGATGCTTTTGGCTCAGGAAGAGCCAAAGTGTTCCAGTCCACCCTTGGGCTAACAATCAGCAGGTAATACCTGGGCACTCTGTAGAGCAGTTGGCAGTCAACAACGGAGAAGGAAGGAAACAATCACTTTCTGAGCCTGACAACGTGCCAGCAACTCTATACAAACTAATATAATTGAATTAATTAGAGAACACTTCCATGATGAAGAAAAGGACAGAGAAATCCATAACAAATATTCATAGACTAACCCTTCAATATTGTCAATTTGCAATGTTGGTCCACATTTTTTGTATTCTTTTATTTTTGGTGAGATAGAAATTTAAAAAAAAATACACTGATAGAGTTTGGAGCCACCTGTGTGCCCTGCTGTCATCCTATCTCCCTCCTTTTTGTATGTGTGTATTGTTTTGCATATTTTTAAATTTCCTGAATCTTTTAACACCATGCTTATCATTATAAAACTGACTTATTTCCCCCTCAGCATTGCTTTGAGATTACGTGTATTGATACAAATAGATCCAGATTATTTATTTTCACACAAGCATTTTACCCCAGAAACGTACATATTTTAATTGGTCATTCTTATTTTTTTGACAACTACATAGGTTGACTCTTTTATTACTGTTGCTAAACTTTATGTTTGCCTTTTTCAACAGTATCTGTTTCCATGTAAATACACCAAGACTTTTCTGAAAGAAATATAGCAAAGTGGTACTGTTAGGTCGATAGTAACAGCATTCCCAACTGTACTACATATTGCCAAATTATTCTCCCAAGTGGTTGCAGCAATTAACACATCTACCAACAGACAGCCCATTGCCACAGGCCCTTGCCAGTACTAGACTTTGCCAAATGTTTATTTTCTGGCTGATTTGCTGGTTATTAAATTGTATTTAAGTATTGTATTACTTTGACCTTTCTTGATTACTAACAATTCTGAGTATCTTTGCATATATTTTTTGACCACATATTTTTCTAGCCATATGGATTGCCAGTTCATCATTTTGCTTATTTTATATTGGGTTAGTTATGTTTTCCTATATTAATATGTAGTATGTTTACACATACTGGATACTAATTGTCTATAATCAATAATTTTGCAAATACTATTTCCATGCCTCTTACTCCCATTATTTTGTTTATGCTGCTTTGTTGAAGAGAAATTTTTAATTGTTTCCTTCAAGACTTGTGGTTTTGATGTATTGTGGAATAAATGTTTCTTTACTCTAAGGTTGTATGGTACTTTGTTCTATTTTTAATAGGAAGATTTAAGATTTAGGTTTGGTTTTTTTTTTTTTTTTTTTTGGCACCAGGGATTGAGCTCACAACCTTGTGCCTGCCAGGCAGGTGCTTAAGCTGCTGAGCCAAACTCCCAGCCCTAGTCTTTTGAGGCAGGGTCACGCTATGTAGTTCAGGCCGCCTTGAGCTCACGTTGTAGCCCAAACCGGCCTTGAACTCACAATGCTCTTCCTACCTCAACTTCCCAAGTACTGGGATCAAAGTTGTGCACCACCACGCCTGGCTAGACTTAGGTTTTTTTTTTTTATGTACCATTTCAATAATTCACAATATAGTTTTGAAATTTAAGTGAAGTTAGGATTTTTGACTATGGCCCAAATAATGAATGAAGGGTTGTAATAGTTAATCTTTTATCTATTGAGTTGTAATATCATCTTTGTCGTATATAATTTCAGTACCTGCATGGATTTGTTGTGAGTTATATTCTTTCAGGGGTCTACTATTGGTCATCTTATCAGTAATGATCTGTCTTAATTATCAAGTCTATATGAAAGTCCTTTAACTTTAGTTAACTTTAGTTAACTTTAGTTTACCAAATTTTCACATATCCTTATTAAAACAAACCTGAAAGAAATTATTTCCACTTTTAGTTGAGCAGTAGTATAGGTCAGTGGTATATCCAATTTCAGAGAGATTATAATTTTAAGGAAGGAATTAAACCATGCTTTTTGATTCTAGAAACCTTGACTGTCCCAGGACATCGAGTTAACACTTTGAATAAGCACTCATTAATGAGCCATGCATTAATACCCTATCAAATATGGAATGCTAAAACTATTTGCAGCTAAGTGAAGCTCCACTTCATAGTTCTAAAGTCTTCACAGCTGCAACTTAAACTATATATGTATATATATATATATATATATATATATATATATTTATATATATATTATTTTTGTAATAGAAATGTAGAGGGGAAAATAAGGACAGCTCTAAGACATCTTTCTTGTTTTCGATGCTGGGATTGAACCCAAGGTCTCACATATGTGAAACAGGTTCTCTATCCCAAGCTTCAACTTCTGCCTTCTGACATATCTTTAGAGCAGGAACTAGTATTTTCTTTAAATTGGGAAGTGATAGCATATTATCACAAGTACTTTTTTTCTAACCATAGATATTAACCATATTTATCATAATAAATTAGTTTTATACTAAATAACTTGCATTTCAAATGAAGTCTTTCAAATTTCAACACTCTGATAGAGGAATATTCTGATGAGGACCCTTTCATGTACCTTTCTATATATAAAAGCACACATTTTTGTACAAATATAAGATTACAAGTTTGTAATACCACTTTATCTTTAATGTTTATGAAAAAGGAGCATAGAAGAAATCAATACAGCTAGTTAGTTTTATGCTAGCTGATTGTATTTATTATTTTGAAGGGTTTTTCAAATTCTAATAAGTATATTTTTATCATTGCATTTTTTTCATCTACTGATCCATCCAAATACCATTGACTAAATCATCTAAGTTTGTCCTAGGCTTCTGGGATGCAAAGTTGAATAAAATATGATCCTGCCCTTATGATGCTCATATTTTGCTAAAGAAGATACTAAAACTGCTGATTTTATTCAGTCTAAAAAATGTAGAAGGCCATGGAAGCACATAGGATTGGTATAGTACCTTGGCTGATGAGAAAAACTCTGAAAACATTTTCAAAAGAAGTATATTGGCTTGACTGGAGAAAGTTAAGTAGAAGTCAATAGAATGATAGAACCATCTTTCAAGGTAAATGATTTAATGATACTTGTTTTGGGGAGATCATTTTGGCAGCAATGTAGATGATTGAGTTGGGGAAGAAAAGTGGAAAGACAGTACCTGATGGCAGAGAGGTCAAATGTTTCCCATGGTATGGAGGATCTAGGAATAAATCAATCCAGCTAGACTTGCTACTGTACCAGATGGTTTTATATGTTATTTTGTGTAAAGAGAGCTAAAACTTATAATAACATATCCTTCTTTCTTGAATGACCTCAGACCTGTGATTAGTTTGCTTCAAAGAACATCCTTCTTAATATGCATACAGTAAAATTTCATACACTTAGTTTTCTTCTGTACATTGTAAGTTTTCTCCTATACACTGTAATTTTACATACTTTAATTTCAATGTCATATGATTATCACTCAGAATTCTTTTGTTTTCATCCTGTGTTCTTAAGTGAAACTTATTTTCGTTTTGGGCTGGAAAGTATTTCAGTTTTACCTTTTATTAGAGATGATAGTAGTTGTGGTGAAAAGATGAATACTAAGGATTTGGGTGTGAAATGATTCTATATCTTTGGAAAGGGTTATCTTGAAAGGCAGTGTGATATCCTAATCCTAGGCCATGTATCAGGAAAAAGTTACAGTTCCTCAATTAATTTTGTTGAGATGTTAGAGGATTCAATACTCCTATCTGAATTTTACCTTCCTTGTTCGATTCAGCACAATATGAAATTTTGGAAAAGCTGAAGACCCACAGATGAAGAAGATACTGTCAGTGCTCTCATATAGCCCAAAAGGGAAGACAAGCTACCATGTACAATATGATTGAAATACTGCAAAGAAATTAAAAATCACTAACGCAGAAGTGTACCAAAATGTTGGAAGGTTTAGAGGGATTTTCTTTGGGTCCAGAATTAGGTTTATTTACAGGTTTCCTCAACATTCCACCCTTTATTTCCCAACTACACACATTTTGTTGGCTATCAGATGTTGAATGGCAGTCTACCCTAGTGTATGTTAAAGACACAGAACATAGCAATCTTTCATTGCCATCTCTCTGTTCCTAGCACAGTGCCTGGCACTTAATGGATTTCCAGCAGTATCTGTTTCAGGAATTAATACTTTGAAAGAGCACAGATGCAGAAAATGTCAAAAGCCATCAGTGATGAATATGGCATTCTGAACAGCATGACACAGTGCATAGGTAAATCTTTACAGATAAAAGACAGTTCATTTAGACTGAACTTTAGGGTAAGCCAAAGGAAGCAATAAAAATTTTACTACAGTGATCAGGTAAGAGAGTACAATAGATGGCAAGAACGGAGACATTGAGGCTTAAGTTACCAAGTGATGAAGGAACATTGTCAGAAAACCAGGGGTTGGATACCATGACTTCCCAAGCCTCCTTCTGATCTATAGCTTTAGAAGTCAGAATTTTGACAAACTAATAGTAGTTGAGCTATTGAATCAGTATCTGGTCTTTGTGCAGCCCAGGATCCCCTACTTCTCATCTTCCCTCCTTTTGATCCAAGACCCCAGTTGACTGCAGTCTTTTCACTGACGGTGCCCTCTTAATAAAGCAAAATTGTGATGCTGAAGTACCGAGAAAGAACCTTTGGGAAAATGGCCTTTTGTCTTGCAATATCCACAATCCTCTTCTCCCTAGTGACCAATGTGTGTACCAGCTTGTGGTCTGGGCTCAACAAATGAAGAATAAGGTAACAAGGATTTGAGAATCCACTGGACATTTGAATCTCTTCCCAGTGAGCACTAAGGTCTGCCCCTCTCACCCAGGTAATGGAAAATACTCATTCTTTTAATACTGACAATGCTGCCTTCACTCCTTATAAGGCTCAGAAAGGAACAAATGTATACATGCCACTGATTAATTCCAGCAGCCTTTGATATAATTGTCCAAAGATTTACCCTGGTACCAATTTAAAACACAGTAGCAAATTTAATAAAACTAACAGTTTGCAGCCAAGCTCTTTGTTATTTTGTTTTAATCATCTTTTACCACCAATTGAAATGATTTTTCTACTTTCTTGGTGCAATGAAACAAAATACAAGGGAAAGAATGAAAGGACAATGTGGAAATTATAAAAGATCGAGTGCTTCAAATCCCAGGGTAAGGTAACAGCCGTCATGAGATTTTACTGCTTATTTGTGTCAGGCTGAGATTTGAAGGGAAGACATTTACCAGTTTGGGGGAAACTCCACACCTGGATAGCATTAAAGAAGGGGGAGAGGAAAACATCTACAAGGAACTCTTGTTTTTCCTGAATGCAACCGAGGGAGATGTGTGACAGCTTCCCCAAACATTCTGCTGGTGATGGACAGGTCACTTGATTACAGAGCAGAGGCTTGTGACAAGCTGACCAGTTGCCAAGAACTCTGGGAGCCAAAACACCAAATACGGGTTGGAGGTAAACAAGGCATGCTGCACAGTGTGAAAATCGAGGCCAAGTTGGGGCCAGTGAGTTGAATGCAGGGACCAGTGACAGCCTGTGATTGAGCAGCACTAACTGAACACAGTTGTGGAGGACCAGGGGCCAGTGGGGAAAGCAATCCCCTTTCTCCTCCCTGTGGCCTCTCTGGGTGGCCAGCAATTTTATTACTGGCAAAGGGGGAGACCAACAGCATTTTCGGATTTGGCACCACATCTAAAACTCTTTGGGGGCTGGGCTTCTCTTTCTTCTTTGCCCCCACACTCCCCACAAATTCTTTGGGTTTGGTGAAAGCCCGTGTGCAGTTAGCAGACTACATTTCCCCTCAAGTTGGAAGCCCACGTGCACCTGGGGGAAATGTAATCCTTATGTTTCTGATTCATTCACACTTAACTCATCAAAACACTGTTTTGTAAGAGCCACTTGATGTCCATGAAGTCTTCTGAGCCCTTTTGTAAGCCTTGCTTCTCAGAGGCAGGAAGTTACATTTCTGATGAGAGGGAGAACCTATAAGGTTGAATTTGTTTTGGAATGAGGACTCACGATGGGTCACATGGACCTTGAGCTTGGCCCAATGTGTTTTCTCACTTCCTATACCACCCTCCTTATCCACCCCAGCTCCCATGATGTTACTATGTCAGCTCTCTGTGATTTTATTCCGGGCAACCGGGGAAAGTTCTCAATCATCAGAGAGGGCCAACCTCACAATTTGAGTCTCAAAGCCTAGTCAGATTCCAGAACCCTGGTATATGGGGAAAGTCACACCTGGGTTGGAAATCCAGAGCCCCACTTTCCTTCTGTTATCTGTTATGCTATCAAATGGCTGTTGACGCTGAAGAAGTGACCTTCCCAGGTTGTACTCAGTTCTTTCATTTACAAAATGGCAGTGCTGACTGAAATGGTCTTCAATGCTATTTCTAGGTCTGAGAGTTTTTGAGGCCGATTTGCAGAGAAGAGGAGATTTGAGCACCTCAGAATTGTCACTGCTTAAATATTTTGGAGACTGAGTTTTTGTGCATGAGTAACTTAGCTCAGGAGGGACACAAGAACGTGTAGAAATCAGAGTTAGATAGATTTGGGTACCAGTTATTCCAAAGTTTTCACTGTGGGATTGATACTAAAGCTCAGAGAAGAGGAATAAGCTGCCCTAAGTCATACAGCAAGTTAGCAGTAGAGTCAGCTTTCCTGGCATTTTTGACAAACAGCCTTGGGTTTAACATACCAAACTTTTCATAGGATATTGAAGCTAGGGGAAAAATCGACTTCCCACTCTGACAAGAATGTGAACACAGACATCAGAGTGGAAGGGAAGTTGGCATGGCCTTGCATGAGGCACAGTGAGGTGGTGTCTGGCTTGTATTAAAGCCCATGAGTGAATGATTAATCCAGGGTGGAAAACAAAGCCTGTGCCTTGTAACATTATAGGTATTAGTGCCACGGAAGATTAACCCTGTGCCCCCCTGGGACCCTTTTAGAACATTGGACTGCGCTCTGAGAATCAGTGGATGATGAAAACTGGTGGTCTCAAAGGTTTTTTCTGCCCACTCTGAGCACACACACATGCACACACACACACTCCCACACACACACACAATGCACAAACACACACACACACACACACATCCATGTTCAGAAAATAGCCATGTGCAAATGCTTCTGTATTTCTACAAAGGAAAGAAATGTTCAAAGTGAACTCTAGCTGTTTACCTGCCTCCAGTTCAAGGGCTAGAAACCAAAAGCATATTTTCACACCCTTTTCCTTTCTTATTCCAGTCCAAATGCATCTCTATTTCTGAACTCTTTCTCTGTTTTGGCAATGCCACTGACACGGGCATCTTCCATGACCCAGTCACCTGCCTTGATTGGTCCTCAAGGACTTCACCCCATTAACAATGCTCAACACCACCCATTCTTTCTATACCCATCTTGATGACCCAGGCCGGGATCATCATCACCCACTTCAGTTTGGCTTTGTCTCACCTCCCTTACCATTCATGCTCTATTTCTTCACCCCTGCCTCTATCTGGGTATTCATAAATAGCCAAGGAGGCATCCTAAAACCAAGTAAAATCTGGATTTTCTTTTATCTCAGGATGTTGAATGGATCCTCTCAGGATGCAGGCCAAGCTCTTGAACACGGCACTCTGTAACTGTCATGACCTCCGCCCTCTCAACTTTTCTTCAAATTCTCCTCTTCACATTTTACCCTTCAGCCACCATGAACAGGTAATCTTGCCTCTCTTCTCTGGCTCAATTTGCTCAGATACTACTTGCTCCAGAGGGTTCTCATTGACTTTTAAACCAAGTGAGGAGCTCCTACTCATGTGTTTCCCTTAAATAACACCTCTTACTCTTTTATGATCACATGTTTACCTGTATACCTTTCTCATTAACTAGACTAGCCTCCTAGAAGGCTGGTGATTTCTTTCCACTGCCTCAAACTGGGCTTGTTACAAAAAGATCATTAAATAAATGATTGTTGAATGAATGAAACACTGAATTACACCTGCTGGTCCAATCCATTTAATTTAAGGATAAGAGAACTGAGGCCCTAAGACAAGTGACCATGTTGTAAAATTTTCATTTGTCTTTTGATCCTCTAGTAATTCATTAGAAGTTTAAAGAAAGGCCTCCAACATACCAGACCACACCTGCATTAGTGATGTGTTTTTTTCACCCTCCCTTTTTTCTTTTATTTGGATTTAGAAATTGAACCCAGAGCCTTTGCACTGAGCTACAACCCCGGATCTTTTGATTTTTTTTTTTTTCATTTTGAGTCGAGGTCTCACTAAGTCACTAAATTGCCCAGGTTAGACTTGAATTTGTGATCTTCCGACCTCAGCCTCCCAGAGCACTGGGATTACAGGTGTGTGCCACCATGCCCAGCTCATTATGAATTTCTGATGACTTGTCCATGTGCTACTTACTATAAGGTTTACTCATTTTTTCTGCATTCATGCATTTATTTATCCATATTTATGGACCATCTGCTGGATAACTTTGTACATGAAGCTGAGGAGAGAGAGTAAAGGCAAACACTATCTACCCATGTCTGTAATATTGCACTCTCAAGTCAAAATGTCCCTCTAAAAAGTGCACTGAAACATTCTGAAAGTGTGTTAGAGAAATAACTTTTAAAGACAACAGAAAAATGATAGGTCTAGGAGGCACTTCGAGAGACCCACTGTGTCTGGAAGTCTTTCTTTAGACCTAGATGGTCATCTCCTAGTCTCAGAGTCCAGACTTCCAGAAGAAATGACCTCTTGCTTTCAGTCTTATCAAATGAGATGCACTCAGTGCAGGAGAAAGCTCAAGGATGGTCTGAAGATGATGTCAGAGTAGAAACGACCTTAAGGACCATCTACCTACTTCTTCATATACAGGGGGAACTTGGGCCACAGATGGAGAATCAACCACCAAAGTACGAGAGGATGTGGTGGTGCACACCTGTAATCCTAGCACTAGGGAGGCTGAGGCAGAACAGTTGCTGTGAGTTTGAGGCCAGCCTGGGCTACATAGTGAGTTCAAGCCAAGCCTGAACTACATAGCAAATCTCTGTCTCAAAATTAAAAAGAAAAGAATTAAAAAGCAACAAAAGACACAGCAAAATTTCAGGATACTAATCCTGGACTCCCAGCCTCCTGACCTAGGGCCAATACAAGGTGGTTTACCTCTATCTCTCACACAGTTACAGACACTGAAGGACAATGAATCTTCTCTTTCTTCTAAACCAATCCTGAGCTAAGGATCCAATGCTGAGGTAAGTCTGGGTAGTTCATGGGAAACTGCTTTGTGTGTCTGTGCATCTCAGTCCGTGCCTCTCATATGTAGTCTCCAAAACCGAACACTTAAATCTGTATGATTCACTATTTTGCATCAAGTTCCTGCAAGTCTGTTATCTCATGAGTTCTTCCTGTCACCTTCTGTGAGACTATATGGACAGATATAGCCACTCTGTCCAGGGAAGGATGCTTACAGTCAAACAGCAGAAGAGGACTAGTTAGGGTCACACTGTAAGGCAGTCACATGCAGCTCTGTGAGTCTTGTCTCTCGATTCCAAATGTAGCATCTCCAAAGTGATGGGTGAGTTCCTGTTTCAACAGGCAAAATGTAAATCCACCAAGACTTGAGCTCACGATCCTCAGCGTCCCCAAGCCCAGACTGAATCGCTTCCATCTGCTCCTCAGCCAATGCTCAGTTTGAGATAAATTCTTCCATTCTTCTTACATCTGCAATTGCTCTGATGGCTGTTACTTTCCTTTTCTTTCCTCTTCATTTATTTGTTTTCTTAAAAATCATGAAAGGGAACAGCACAATCGAGTCCAGTCTGTCCTACCAACCTCCAGGGTAAATAGACACTATCAAAGAAATATGCAATGCCGAAACACCCATTTACCACCTGATTTCTCTTGATTTCCAAAGAGCTTCCTCAGGAAAGCCAGTACTATGACATGGTACAAGACAGCATTTTATTTTCAATTCATGGCAGAAAAAAACCATGTATAGTTTTTGATAATCTCTAGGAGACTTACAACAAACAACTGCATGTTCTGTGAAGTTCTGCAGAAGAAAACCTGTCAACAGCATTCAAAATAGCATTCCACATAAAACCACAAACCTATTTTTCCCCCTCAGAACTGCTAGTAACATGCCATGAAGCTACTGACCTATGTAGAAATCCATTGAAATATTTGGACATGGCACAATTACTCTTTTTTTTTTTTTTCCCGCTAACACGTATAGATACTTCTGCTCCAGGAATATGATTCATCTGCAAGGTGAGATCCATTACTTTTTTCCCAAGATAATAATATTCATTCTCTTTCCAATCTACAATTCACAGTTCTGAAAAAATAAAACCTTTTCAACACTATATGGTCTATGTATTCTATATGTACTACAGTATATAGTCTTTGTGAGTATATAGTCTTTGTGAGTATATGTACTACAGTATATAGTTTCCTCAGCTTGTTATTTTCTTTTGTTGTGTGACATTATTCAGACTGGCTCTTCTACTAAATTATAAAATTTAGAATTATAGTGCCATTTTAAAGACTGACATTCATTAATCACTCCTTATTAAATAAGCGAGTGGATAAATTAATGAATAAACATATGAATATACATATCAACATCACCTCACTTTTGTAGGTCTCAGTTTCCCTAGTTGTAAAAGCGAAGCTGTCATGATGCAATCACTTTAAAGGCTAGTTATGCATCAACCTTGTTCACAGAAATTGAACTAAGTGATTTTGCTGTTAGCATCAAGCAGGGGCCCTTCACTTTTTCCAAATCACAAAGGCACCTGGAGACAGTCAGCACTTTTATGGCTGCTGCTGATTCTGGAGATTTGTCTATTTTGCTAAACTCTTGCTTATCCTAATATTCCAGAACCCATATTTCATTCTGAGAGATATTTGGCCTGAGGTTGATGGGAGGGAGTCAGAGGTGAATGATGCCCAGCTTCCAGAAATAGAGTGAAATCGTGCCTTCTCTGTGGCTCTGAGCTAAAAGCAGTGGTATTCATTCTGGGCTTGAAGAAGCAACTCTCACCAAGGACACTGATCCTTTGCCTCGGTGGACAGGACCTCAGAACACAGACAAACAGTGCAGGACAGGGGTGGAGAACGCTTTGCTCAGGAAGGGACATTCAGCCTGAATGCTGTGTTTCAGCAATAGGTTATTGAAAACCATGCTGTTCTGACAATGTCCACACTTCTTGAAGTCTTCTACTCCTCCTCCTCCTCCTCCTGCTCCTCCGCCTCTTCCTCTGCTTAAGTGTTCAAAAGTGTTTATCTTGTTGCTTTGGAGAACAGGAAAAACTAGTTTTAACATCCACTTTCTCCATCCATCAAGATACCACCATGTGTCCTTCACCACGCATCATAGCAACACCCATGCTCTGTAGTTTGCCAGACAAACCTTTTCCTCTGAGGTTAGTGGAGGTGAGGGTGAGGGGTAGGTTAGGGATCGGCAAAGAGATGTAAAGTTTAGCTCTCATATGTATTAAACTCAGCTTCCCATTTGAAAGTCAGATACGTTGATACCTATGTCTCATTGATAGGCATATAGAAAAGTAGTAGCCATATATAATGTGCTCACTACATGATAATTATTAGTTTCACTGATGCTCCCACCACAAGTAGCATATGCTACAGTGAATACTAGTGTATGTGAAGGTGATTAGCACGACGACTAAATTTAGGCTTTATCTACAGGAGGAAGAAACTACGTTGTATTTTATTACCTGTTTTATCTTCAAAACATGGCCTGGTTCCCAGGGCAGGGAGTGCACCGAAGTAGTATGTGATAAATACATCAATACGCAAATGATGAGTCAGAGTAATTTTGCACAAATACTCATTCTCTCTTGACTCCTTTCTCACCCTAGACCCTGATAACATTGATAGACATGTTGGGAAGGGCTGCCATTGAAGTCTCAATTTAACAAATGGGAAAACTGAGGTGTGAAGAAATTAAAGACCAGAATGACACCAGGGCTATGAAGAGATGGGTCACAGACTAGGAAATGCAAATATTTAGTAAGTATTTAAAAAGATGCTCACTCGAGGTCACATGACAAGAATGCCAGTGAGAAATCATGATTTTCCCATCTAACGTGCAAGGACAAAGCACTTCCAATGTGTCAGATAGTAAGCTGTGACAATGTGAAGTTGTTGATCTTGCTAAAAATAGGTGATAGGGTGGACATTAGTTTACTCTTTCAGAATGTTATAGTCTGTGCCCATTAAGATGAAAAAGGGTCACAGGTCATGACCCAGGAAGTCCATGTCTCAAGACTGTCCCTAGAGAAATGCCTGCCTGTAGAGCCTCCAATGGACATTTGTAGAAGAACATTCATTGTAGTGTTTCTGCTAGAAACAATAAAAAATAGAAACTTTACAGGAAATACTTATCCACATTTATAGTAGAAAAAAATATGAAATAACATAAATGCCCATCATTGGGGATATGATTTAGTAACCTGGAACTTATTCTATGGAATATCATGCAGCAATTAAGAAGTAAATATAAGCCTGGAAGGGCAGAGAGAACACAAATTCCTGTATTTCCACCTCAAAGAGCTACATCTGACCTGCGACTGAGTGTGCACGTCTGCCTGAATTATAGTGCATTTGTTCACTCATTCATTTATTTATTTCTCGATGTTTGCTGAACACCTACTTGATTTCAGCCTCTGACATGAAGCAACAAACTTGTTTAGTGATCAACAGTTAACTGTGCTTCACGTCTGTTTGGCATCATTTTCTCCAGGAAGGTTTCCTTACCCATTAAGTTGGATTAAACTTCTCTCCAATGCTGCCTATAGTTCGCTGTTCTCCTCACACCCTAGCAGTCTGCATGTATCAGTATAATCACCTGATTCTTTGTCTATTTCACCCATTTCAACCGTGCTCATAAAGCTAGAGAATACATCTACCTTAATCAGAGCTCAGTGCCTAGCACAGCACAGATACTTCATACAGAACAGTCTTTGCCAAATAAAGCAAGCATTACTGGACACGATACATGAGAATTTCACAATTCGGTTGATAGACAAATGAGTGAACAAACATTCAGGAACATAAAAGAACAATGAATGGGTGACTGCATGGTAAACAGAAAGAGCTACAAAAAAGAAAAGAAAGAGATACAAAAAAGAGCTACAAAAATGAGCTACAAAAAGGGCAAAAAATGATGTTGTGACTCAGTTTGAAAATCACAGAAACAGCAGGCAAGAGCCAACTATGTCTCAGATGATCCTGACTTACACTGCCATTTTCAAATACCACAAGGCTTAGTACGAAATTCACATATCAATTCTATGCAACCAGAATATTAAACAATTGCATGTTTTCTTTTTTGTCTCCCTAACTGTACTATATGAATCAATTAAAGCTAGGACCTTTTCCTGCTCTGTTCATTACTGCCTTCCCAGTGGCTCCCAAGTAGTGGGGTTCGGTGGAAATCAACTCATGTTTGCTGAGCAAACAAACTAAAGTTTTTGATTGATGGGTGTTTGAGCACTTGGAATCCAGAAGAAGAGATATGGATCTGGTTTGTAAAATTTGGACTCATAGTCACAAGAAGGCCCATTTAAATCACATGAATAGATCCTTTCCTTACACTTATTTGTTGTCCCCAAAATTACACTTAGAATGTCAAGAAGATGGGGTAAAATAGAGATTGTGCTGTGTACCTTCACAGGTCAGAATGTCAGACAACTAACAGATTAACAGATTGGGTCACACAAATTAGTCAGTTGAGGGAAAGGACTTCTAATAATCTTTTTAGCTTTAAATAAAGGAGACCAAGAAGACAGGGATAGTAGCAAAGTATACAATACAAGAAAATTTGTTTAACCACAGAATGAACGATTAAGAGCACTAGCTTTGGAGTTCATAGATGCATGTACAGACCCTAGCTTTACTGCTTGTTAGATGTAGAAAATTTGCCAACCATATCTCTTCTGAGTTCCAGGTCTGCTTCTGTAATCTGGAGAATAAAATCCGCCTACCTCATAAGGTTGTTACAATGATTAAATTAAATGAGATAATCTATGTAAAGTCCTAAGTAAGTGCTTGACATGTACTTGATAAATTTTAGGTTCTCTATTTCTATTGAAAGGCTGGCTAAACCACTTCCCATTCTCTATTCTAGGTCCATGAAAAACATTTGATTAGCACCTATTGTGTGTCTAAAATTGTTCCAGGGGCTTGGAATGCATCAGCACACAGGCTTGAAATCCAGTCCTCAAGGAGTCTATATGTAGTTGTAAGCTTAGACTAGAATTCTTCCAAGTCTGAGCCAAAAGATTGTATTTTCCCTCAAAGTTTAATCTACCACAGTGACACTGTTAAGCAGTCAATTTCTTCCCACAGACGGTAAGCAGCACAACACATTGGTACCACTGGAACACCATTTCTTCACACAGTGCATGGCATCCAACAAATTGATTGCATGAACTTATGGATGGATGGGAGAGACAAGAACAATGGGTGGAAGGTGCTGTTCACTGTTCCTGGTTTGATTAATACTTCATCTTCTCCTATTACCTTCCTGTCTGTTATTTCTATCTATAATTTAGTTTTGTCTAGCATCTTCACTTCTTGAAAAAATGAAAATTCCATGCAGACCAAGAAACATAGTATTCAAAGCTCTTTGACAGTAAAGTTGGGAAATAGAAACTTCCCTGATTGTTTTCCCCAGCCAGGGGCAAAAAGAACTGGTGTGTAGCTTGTGTTTCTGAACCCCAAAGGTGCTTCTCAGAGATCGACTTGGGCTTAGTGGTTTCTGACTTGTCCTATTTTCCACTTGCTCTATCTAGAACTTTGGTCAGATTGGATGCATTTCTCAGCTCTAAAATTCTCCCTTCATGCTTTTGCAGTAGGGAGTAGTATTGTGTAGTGGTCAAAAAGGTGAAATGTGGAAGTATAAATCTGGCTATGCCATTACAAGTTATATGAGGTTCTTTGATAAATCATTTTGAGATTCAACTTTCTCATCTGCCACATAAGGCATTTACAGCAGGGTAGGCACTTAGGAAATTGTTGTCATTTTTATTGCTATTAACCACCCAATAGACTACATATTTCAGTAGGCTTCAAGAGCCAGTGAGGATCTCTTTTACTACAAAAAGGTGTACGATCACCTGTCACAGAGGACATCCTTTCTGTTTCTATCCACAAAGAAGAGCTTAATGTGTTGTTCTCTCAATTTACAGATATGGAAACAGAGGCCCAACAGGTGATACAGTAGGTCCTGACATCACAGGGCGAGTTAGTAGCAGAGCTGGCACTGGCCCACTTCTTCAGTGATAATGTTAATTCTGGTTCAATGAAAGGATTCTGACTTAAGGGAGATGGAGACATTCCACATTTCTTCCTTGTCTTGGCCAAAAGTAATCAGTTTACTAGAAGCTTCCATGGGGTAAGCACGGAAAGTTCTCCCTTCATCAATGTCATACCTTGGAAAACTATCTTTGGTGTAGATAACGGAAAGAATAAATATTTTTGTTGAGAGAAAAAAATGAAGACAAAGGTCAA
This sequence comes from Dasyprocta punctata, assembly GCA_004363535.1. NCBI lineage: Eukaryota > Metazoa > Chordata > Mammalia > Rodentia > Dasyproctidae > Dasyprocta > Dasyprocta punctata. Next base: position 207,402 of record RJWM01000149.1, on the reverse strand, counting down.
AGGGAATCGTGTAATGGGTTGAGTCAGAGAAGAAAAAGAAAGTTTCTCCAAAACAGTCTTTATATAGAACTTGTAGAGAAGCCAATTTATTTGATATGGAAAAAATGTGGAAGCAGCAAAACACACACACACACACACTCACTCACACACACACACACACACTCACTCACTCACACACACACACACACAAGAGGTATTTGTGGTAGGATTCATAACTCAAATTACCACGAGATAAAGAAACTGAGATGGTAGGTTGACTTGGAGGGATGTGCCTTCCTATTTTTTTATTTTTTAGAGAAACAGAGGGAACATTCATTTTAGGAAGCCCAGTCCTGCTTAGTTCTGATCTCAAATAAAATTCTTGGGACTCAAGACAGGCAAAGCAGGGCAAGCAATGCTTCAGTCTGTCTCTTGGAACTGTCACACTCTAGGGATTATATTAAAACTAAGTACTTGGTGAATGAATGAAAGACCAAATCTACACAATAGTATGGGTCTAAACAGTGTGATTTTGTAAGCAAACTGGCTTAGGAATTAGTGTTTTACTTAGTTTTGTTTTTTCAAGAAGAAAATGTCCTCAGCATACATATGGAGTGCCTTCAGGAAATGGGCCACATTTAGTTACCTTGTAAGTTCTGTTTCCCAGTATAGCTTCTAGCATTTAGAATGTTCTCAATTCATACTTTTAAATTGAAGGGGTAGAGAAAGAGACCTTGGAGATTCCTGAAGCTTAGAGATCATTTAGAGCAGGAGTTATTAAACTTTAATGGGCATTGGGATTACCTGGAGAGGCCCTACACATAGAATTTCTGATTCAGTATGCTCGGCTGGGTCCTGAGAACCTGACCTTTATAAGTTCTCAAGTGATGCTACTGGTCTGGAGCCACACTTTGAGAACTAAAAAAGCAGTGGTTCTGAAACTTGATTGCACAATATGATCATTTTAGTGAGATTTTGTCAATCTCAATGATTGGACCTTATTCTTAATTAAATTAACATCTCCCCAAAGGAGGGCAGATGGGACAGAAGGTAGAGAAAGGATGCAGGTGAGACCAAGGCAATTTTAAAATGAGGAACTGAAGTGGAGAACCCTCGCCCTAGTGCAAACCTCCTTCTTGTCAAATTGAGTTATTTAAATACCAGAAAGAGTAAGTGACTCACCTAGGATTGCACAGCAAGTTAATGACTTAGTTGAGACTAGGATTCTGGGTGCTTTTCCGTCTGTTTAATTTCTACCATTCCACACTTATCAACCCATGTCAGCTCTCACTGGCTCATAAATCAAGGCAAAAAATGAAAGCTGTGTTTAAAGTGAGGTTTTAAGACATCTATTATTTTTTTCCCTCCATTGTTTTACAAAGAAATTTTAAGTGGATGCATATTTATAGAACTTTACCAATCTGGACAAGTGAGGAGATGGAAGAGACAGGGTTATGGAATATTTTCAAGGCAAGGAGATCCTTTAAATTTTAAGTACATTCTCAAACACAAACCAAGTGCTCTTTCTGAGTTCTTAAACAGATGTTCTTCATCTCTGAGTCAAAGCATGGGTAAGGTTTGCTTGAGATGTGCACATTAATTTTTGGCATGTAAGAGGAAGTGATGGTAAAGTGTTTGAAAGTGGTTCTGTCTCTTAAAAAGATTAAAAGTTTCCTTCCAGAACTTGGTTTCCATTAATGATTGGCTTAGTAAATATTTTCAAGTAGACAGAGCAGAGATTGTGTCTTATATCATTTTAGAACCAAATAAAGAGCCACAAAAGGCTCATAGAAACCTGAGACTTCACTATTATTATTATATAGAGGAGAAATTAAGACTCAAAGAAATGGATTTATCAAACATTAGTAAGTGGACTGACTGACACTAGACATAAACCATCTGATTCCTGATCTATTATTATTCTTTCCAATACCCAAAAAATGCCCAACAATGTCCCTTGCATGCAAAGCACATTCACAAATGTTTAGCGATTGACTACAAAGACTTTTGGTACTCAAATTAGGCAGCTGTCTTTATCACTTTTTTTAAATTAAAGCAGAAACTGGAATCACATCTTTGGTTGAACACAAGTCGAATATTCTGCCTTAAGAATTAAAATGAAATTCTAATCCCGACCCATCACTTCTTAACTATGTGACCTTAAACAAGTGACTTCATATCTCTAAGTCACAGTTTCCCTCTCTGTAAAATGATAATAAGGTTTGGCTGTAGAGAGGATGAAATCAATAAAAGACACAAAGATGGTAGCTTAGCGCATTGTCTGGTATGCAGGAAAATCACTAATGGCTTTATCATAAGGTGACCACCCTCAAAAAATGTAAGTCCTGAACATGTTTTGGAAGAAGTGATGGAGAAATGGTTAAGTGACTACTAAAATCAAGCACCGCCTCACATAAAGGCAGTGAGAATTTCCCCCCAAAATCATGGATCCCTGCAGCTGCAGAGAGTCTTAAGGGCCCACAGAATTTGGACTTAGTTTCCACTTGAGGAAATAAGACAAAACAAAAACCATGCCTGGTGATGTTCAGCATCCAGGAAAATACCAAAGGATGTGCCCAATACCTAGCCAATCTGCTATCACTTCACCCCTTTCCTAACCATTAGAAAGGCAATCAGAAAGCACAGATCTGCTGAGACTTAATATAAAACAGAAATCACTACCAGACTTTAGTTCTTCCACTTTCATTAGCAATAAGTTACTTTCTCATTGTTATTCACATGCAATTTCCTTCATCTAATATTGGTAAGATTAAATTTCAGAGGCTTAGGGTCACAATCAGAGATGTCACCAAGTCTAAGCCTGGTTCTTCCCCCTTCTCCCTTCTCACTATATGAATTCTGACTTATTAGTACAGTTCCACACCAACACTGAGCCCTAGAAATGAGTCTGACTGTGATGAACCTTCTCCTCCCATCCACCTTTCTGAATGTCTAAACATTTATCCAGAGGTCACCCACTTGGTCAGATCCAAATCCAAAAAGTGTACTCACTTGTCCATGAATCTTCTATTGAGATGCAGGAGGGAAACCACATCTTCCTGGAGAGGAGGATCTCGGACCACCTTATACTGCAGAGGTTTACACTCTAGGCAGAGCGGGCTGTCTGCAACGGAGGTCAACATGGCAGCATCAATTTCCAGGTGTTCATCCAGTGTATAGATCTGGATGCCATAAACCTCCTCACTCACATCCCGAAGTCTGATGGTCAGTGGTATGTCACAGAAGACATTCTGAGGGCCCAGGGAAATGTTCATTCCACTGACAGTTAAAAGTTTGATGTCATTGACAGCTCCACTAGAGTCCCAGTCGGTAGAGACAAAGGTCACCCAGATGGTCAGAGACTCAGGGACCAAGGGGTAGTGGAATTCCAGCTCAAGGTAGCAACCTTGTGGCTCAGGGCAGGCTGGAGGGACCGTGTGTGGATTGACTGCTGAATTTGGGCTCCAGGTGCGGACACTGGACTTACAGGGTTGTTCAACATCTGGATGACCTATGGAGAAGAGAAATGAATTCTTGAGGAAAGACATTTATCCTTAGTCCTCTGAGTTTCCTAAAGACCCCAGAAGAGAGTGATCTGATGAGAACTTAGAGAGAGAGAGAGGGAGAGAGAGAGAGAGAGAGAGAGAGAGAGAGAGAGAGAGAATCTTCAGTGCCTTAGTAAACCTACTGTATACACAGCACACAAATCATCCCCAACTTGAAAAACAGATCTCAGATGAATCATGAGACATTTGTTGAAAACTATGTTCAAGTAAGTGTCTTACTATCAAGTGGATGCCCAAACTTGTCTTCCATTTGGAGGCCTTGCTGTCAAGGATAGAAAGGAAGAGGTCACACCTATTTTTCAAACACCCTTTGAGTCCTGTGAACTTATTTGGGATAAGCATTAAGTTTAGAGGAGAGGAAAGTAAAGCTCAGAAACACAGAGTGCATGGATGCAGCCACATACCGTAAAATGCAAAGGTCATAATTAGAACCCAGATTTGTCTCATTCTGAAATCTCTGCTCTTTTTTCTTCTCCCTATTGGAGGCAGGGGCCACTACAATAAATTAGAATTCTTTGGATGCTTTTCTTTTTGGTATAACCTGCTTGGACTGACACTGCACCAGAAAATAGCCAGCAAAGAGGACGGGAACAAGGCTAGCATTTACTCCTTGGATGAAGGATCTGGGAGGAAACTGCACTCTGAATGACAGAGCTGGAAGGCAGCTCTGGAGCCATCTTATCTCTCCTCCTCCCCTTCCCTACATGAGGTCATTCCATACCACCGAGCTTCTCTGAGCTGTGTCCAGTCTGAGTCAGGAAGGGGAGGAGTGGGTAAGGAGGGGAAGAGGAGGAAGGAGAGATTCTTCTCCTTATTCCCTAGGGAAACCATGTCTCATCCCAACTGATCTCAGACTGTAGTGACTTCTGAATTTTTCCCTGCTGAAGTCACATCTAGACCCTCAGAGAGCCCTCCCTTGCACTGCTGAGAAAAGAAATCATGACTCAATGTAGCAGTTGGCTCCAATGTGTATTTGGGAGTCTAGTGAAAGATACAGATCAGCTGGAGAGGCCGGGGTGGGGGGAATCTCAAGCTGTCCTGTTATCTATGTTCTTATTATTTCTTAAGTATCAGTGATTGGTCATGGGTGTGGGTAAGGATGATGAACATTTCTAAAGCAAAAAGGAAAAATAATTTTTGCCAGAAAACTCTTTGTGGTAATGTCACAGAGTAGCAGAAATCACTATAATACAAACACTGCAATGCCATTTGGGGTGGAAAAATTACTCCAAGGAAGACTGTAATGCCTCCAACTTCTTTGTCTCTGCCCAGAAGACAAGAGAGAGAAGTCACTAAGTGGAGATGGAGAAGAGAAAAGAAAAAGAGAAGAAAAGGGGGCAAAGAAATGCATAGAGACCTTTTAGAGATAATGCATCAGAACAGGAAGAGATGGACACAGCAAGTTTCCTCTACACCTCCTTGATTAGCTTCCACTAACACTACAGTGACTGATGGTTGAAGCAACCCTTGTTTGTGAAAAATGTAAACAAGAATCTCCACCTGTCTGAAGCCTTCTTCCTGTCTACTCTCCAACTCATGACATTTTTGATTTTCAACTTTGTGGTTGGTAAGTACACATGTATCACTTATTCACTACATATTATTGAGGGCGACACTTTACAATATATGCAGCACATTCTGTAAGCATTCATTAAATCATATTGCCCTTAAAGTCCCATAAATTGGGTAACATTTCCATACCTCTTTTATAGACCTATTTCACTAAAAGTCATGTAGCCTTTGCTTAATATAGAAATGTGGTCTACAGAGATTGCTCTTGATTGCTCAATCAATATTGGCTAGAAGAAGAACTTTTTTTCTTGTCAATATGGAATTAAGAAAAGAAAAAGTTACCTCATGGGGTATAGAACCTGCTGCCTGATGCTGTTTGCCCAGTGAACACACTACTTGCCTTCACGGACTTTCTCCCAGAACTGGAAGAAGATACAAAGATCTTTCTCCCTTCCCTGAAGAAAATGACTGTCAATGGTAGGAAGCCACAGGCGAGCAAAGATGACAAATCTGCTTGGTTCATCTTTCCTCTCTGGTTTCTTAGTAATCATCAAAGGAGCCAAACGCTTTCAAAAGGATAGGAAGGTGAGTCTGGCCACTATGATCCAGTAGGTAAACAAGAGTAGAAACCTCAGCAAAGTTTGTGCTTGTCAGGTTATTACAGACAGATTTAGATGTGAAAAGGAGCTGGATCGCACATGAGATCCAAACCACTACCAAAGTGGCAGTTGCTTCAATAATACCAGACTTGAACTGACCACCCTCTACGTGCAGGCCCTGTGCCAAGTACATTGCATGCCTCAGCTCTTCTTATCCTGGCAGTCAGCGTATGATGCAGATTTTATGAAACTCTTTACAGAAGAGGAAACTGAGACTCAGATGGTTAAGTACTTCTCCAATAAGAATGATGTTGGTCCAGGCAGTATGCCAGGCTTTGAAGCTATGAAAGTTGGGTTAAAATGTCAGCTACACAGCTTTTCATTGTGTTACCTGCTGTAACATTATCTACCTCACAAGGTGGCTATAAAATGAAAGTTGAATGAGATCGTCACTAGATGCTCACAAATATATAATCAATATCCTTAAAAGGAAGAAGGGATGAATAAAGAAAATCTTGGTAGGAGGAGGTATTCCAAGCAAAAAGCACGAGCTAAAATGACTATGGTTCTGAGTAAAACAGGAGAGTAGCAAGTGCTGAGGTGGGCAATCCCAGTGGAACCCATAGTAACAAATGTTCTATATGTCATATTAAGGAAAATAAACTTTATATCTAGGTATAAGAAGAATTATTGAGAAATGTAAGCAGGTGAATGACATAGATTTATATTTTAGAAACACCGCTGCTTATTAATAAAAATATGATTCATACATCCACCCACCTATCTGTCCATCCATCCATGGATACAAAGAATAATTATTGAATGGCAAGCCTGTGTCCAAAGTTAGGTTTGTCCCTGGGGGAAAAGGTTTCTAGACATGCTTTCCACCCTCATGGACCTTCTAGTCTAGTGAGGTCCACTAGGAGACTACTGCACTAATGAAGATAGCATACAACTGCTAGCTGGGTCCAGGGAGCATCAAAAAAAACAAAAACAAAAACAAAAACAAAAACAAGTAAGAGTTCCTAAGCAAGAAAAATAAGGATATACAAGAAATTGACCTGATGTGTGGGTATGAAAAAAAGAAGGCTTGAGAAAAAGAAACCCAGTGGAAGGAAGGAGAGAGGGAGGAGGAGAAAGGGAAAGAGGGAAGGATATAGGGAAGGAGGGTAGAGGGAGGGAGAAAAGAAAAGAAGAGACAGAAAGGAAGTGTAAAACTCCTGTTACTTCATTATTAATACATCCTGTTGTATGTATGGTGACTAAGTGGAAAAATTTACATGCATATAAATTGTCCACTAGAAATCAAGCTATAGATGTGTATAGGGATATATTTGTACACTTAGGCTGATCCAAAATAACACTTATGAAGATCTACACAGAAGTCAATTATATGTCTATGTGTACATACATTGAAGTTGTTACTTGTATATAGTAGTAAAAACCTGATGTCAAGCTTTTTTTCAGATGAATAGTTCAGCACACCTGAAACTTGCTGGGAAGAACAATGAAGAAAGCACTTACACACAAAAAAGAAATAAAAACAAAAAGTGCTATGTGTTAATATCTCATGGAAACTCAACATGCATAAGTGATCTTAGAAGGGATTTGTGTAGGTCAGGTCCAGCTATCTGAATCTTGGGCTGCAAGTGTGATATGGTAGATGTATGAGGAAATATTCATGTATGAAATATAGCTTTTGCTCAAGACTTAGGATATATCCACGTCTCGTGAACCAAGGTAGGGAGGAAGAAGTTCAGTGATTTATTTACCTTCTTTGAAATGAAGTTAATGCAGGAGAGGCTTTGTCCAATAAACACTTGTTAAATTAAAAATATTCTAGCTTGTTAATATGGAATTTATAAAAGAGGTTATAGTTCCATGGACTATGAGTCCTGAACAGGGCACGATAGCTCAACTGCCCCTTTTGTGAATAAGACACTGTGTTCCAAGAAGCCTGGTGACTCTCTAGTGCATATAATATGTTGATGACAGAACTGAGACCAATGTCCCATTCTCCCTACCCTACTCTCCTCACCCTGTGGTCTTCCTGTAAACCCCATAGACATGTCTGGTATTGCTCATGAATTTGGGAGTTTTCTGTTAGTTTGGGAAGTCCAAAAACTTAAACACACAAAGATAAATAGGATGAAAATGAGTTGAGAAATAAATTGCAGAGTTTGGCTCATGGAAAAGTTTATTTCTTCAAGGATATTAAAAGGGTCTGAGCCAAATGGATCACAAAGCCTGTAATGGGATGCTCTAAAAAAAGAACAGTCTTTTCCTGGCCCGCATGTACTAAATTTATATAGGAGGAAAACCCAGGGTGGCTGGATTTCCTTGGAGGCCTGAGTCAGCTCAGGTAACCAGGGGGCTCAGCACTTACAGGTGAACTCTGTACTGTATGTCACACTTTAAAGGGGTCCAGGACAAACCAGGAACAGCCCTTATCAATTGCCAGCGGTTTGGACGGAGGTGTGTGAAAATGTCTGGAAATTATGTCACTCCAACAAGTGGTAGAACAAACCACAACAATTATAGCCAGAACAGTCTGAGGGAAGACCCTTGCTGATTCCACATCCCAAATATTTCTGAGCTCCATCAATTTATCTCCCTTCTCATGGCCACAAACCTCAACTAGGTCAACACCATTCCTCAGCCAGATTCTGACAACAGCCACTATCTGCTGCCTTTCCTCCAGAATCTTCATCCCCCTGATCTCATCTCCAGAGCAGCAGGAAAATCTTGGTAAGATGAACATCTCACCACATATGCTACTCACATCAAGGCACAAGGTATCTTCTTGCTGCCTTCAGTGTTAACCCAAAGCTATTCTCACATGTTCACTTTCTAGCTCAACTGTCCAACTTCTACCACCCCACCTTTCTCTTGATGTGATAAATCCATTTAAATGTAAGTTATATCTACTAGTAGTTACCAAGTTCTGGTTTACAACTAAGACATTTTAAATCCCAAGAATACATAAGTATGTGTTCCATTACCAGTCAGAGCCTGAATGACATCGTGTTATGTTGTCCCTTGGAAAACTGTTCTCATAGAAAAGAATGAATAGTGCAAAGGGCAAATACTATGATCATAAAAATACTTCTGATTTTGACAACACCCTGAAAACCCCTGTAGTTACTCCATAAGTCTCTTGACCACACTTAAGAATACTGCCATTCTCAATGTGCTAAACATCTTCCACATTCTTGAAAGCACTTCTTGACATTTCATGGAGTCTGAGGCTCCAGTTCCAAGTGAGGTGCCCTTTCTGAGAGACCCATCCATCTACTTCTGTTGTCACAGGACTCTTCACACAGAATGGAAGCTACCTATGACAGATGATCAGCTCAGCTTCTTGCCCTTGCACCAGAGACAGTGCCCAGCACACAGTCTCTGCGGTAGTCACAGATAAGAACAGATTCAATCTATGCAAATATGAAGAGTGTTGTCAGGTGTCAGAGACACAGAGTGTGGTTTTTTTTTTTTTTTGTGAGATCTCAGAGCGTATTTATCTTGGATGAAAAAATTATGGTTGCAGATTTCAGAAAGTACTTTGTAAAAACGTAGAGCTAGAACAGGGTGTGAGGCAGCCTCAGTGAGGAAACACATAGAGGGGATTCCTGCACTGGGTGGGGACTGGAGCTGGATGACCCCAGGGTCCTTTCCAAGTATGACAGCCTGTGATTCTCTGAGGCTGAGCCGAGGGTTTCTCCCAGACATCCCTCTTGCTTTACATTCCAGATGGATTTGTTTAGAGTTCCCAAGTTCAACTCTCATTTTTATTTTGAGCTACTTTAGAAAATAAAGTACAGTGCCGTCATTTCTCAACTTCACTTTCCACTCTGGTCCCACTCCCTTGATTTAGTCTATCTCTGGCTCTTTCCTTTCAACCTTCTTTCTAAAAATACAGAGTTCAGCGGAGGAGTTCTCACTGATGCTCAATAAGGAGACGGGCTCCGCTCCCTCAGATGAACTGGTATGACAGTGTCCCCGCCCAGTGCTGTTGGCATGAGCTGCCCTGCAGAAGGGCAGGAGGGACTGGGCAGGGCCAGGGTCTGGGTGTGAGTCTCTGAGAGCCAGGAAGGAGAGATGGCGAGAAAGGCCGAAAGTCTCTGCCAGTCTGACTTCAGGGCCAAGTGACAGAGTACAACAACCAGCATTTGTGTTCTTTGTTTCTGTAGAACACAGAACAGCTGTTTTTGATAATAGCAATGGTATAAGTAAGCACAGTCACTGGCCATTTGGGAAGACTGAGAGACACCCCCTGTGCAGGGAAGGGTCTGATGAGTGAGACCCAGAACAGAGATAGTTAGGAAGTTCTCTCCTCAAAGTATCTTGCTGGTAAATGGACCCCAAATGGAGAGTACATGGAAGAAACTAAAAGGAACAGTAGTGACCCATGTGAGAATGTCCTCCGTGGTCTCAGAAATCACTGAATAATCAAAGATTACTGATGCGCTGAGGCCCCCAAATAGGTGTACTAACTAGTGTGACCTTGCTTGTACCCATAGGCAGTCAGGAACTGGGGGAAATACAAGCACCTTACACACCCAGCATTTATCAGGTGTGTGGCCTTGGGCATTTACTTAATATTTTGGTGTCTTTGATTCTTCATATGTAATGTGAGAACTGCATACTTAAGATAGTTTAAAGATATTCATTGAGTCAAAGAGTGCATACTGGCCTTGCAAACATGATCTTATGGTAGGATGAGATGGTATATAGACGAGAAAGATCCTTAAAAATCATAAAACTGCATGGACATAGAATGAGTTGCTTTCTGCATTTATTATCCAGAAGGCTGCCTTACCTTCTGCTTCCCGGGGGCTCCAGTGTCCGGATGGGCCACAGGGCATTGGGGAGGAGGCTTTGAAAGCATACTGCACCAGGATTCTCCCTTCCAGGCAAAGGTCACATGCTGATCCCAATTCTCTAGGAGGCCAAGGAAAGAGGGGAAATGCACCGACTTAGAAACATTTGAATGAACAACTAATGGGATGAGGTTAAAGACAACAGGGCAGAGGACACAAGTCTTTGCACCCACTTTTCTCCCTACACATGTGAAGACTTTCAAAAATGTCCGTAAGTGAAGTTTTTCTCATTGTCCAGGACCTAGGTTTGGCCAAAGTGCCTTTTGTTCTGATGGCACACCTACTGTGCCCCTGACTTCAAGCAGCACTGAATCAACAGAGCACAGGCTTGCCTCATTCAATCATTATGGTTCACCTGCCATGAAGAGCTCCAGTGGAATTTGCGGTGGGGTTGTGAGAAAACCTTTTACCTCATTTGTCATGTACTGTACCTACTACGTGCCAGGCACCACCCTGTGTCACAGACATGAAATATGAAGAAAGCAGAGTTCCCTCATTTGAAAATGAGTGGGCTGGATTAGATGATGCCTACAGAACCTTCCAGCCTTGACATTCTGGGGATGGATGAATCACTCCTTAATTTAATAGTCAAAAGCTGTTCCTTTACTATGCCATCTAATTCATGTTAGCAGCTTTCCAAGGGGCGAGCCAATTCCTTAGTGGGACCGGCCCCAGAGTGGAACATGATGGTGGCTCCCTCTTCTGTCTTATGTATCTGGATTCAATCTCCCTCTGGCCACAACAGCCACTGGGATCCTACTTGTTCTCTAAATTTGGCATCTGTTTAAGAGGCAGACATGGAGAAGGCAGTGGGATGAGTCTACTCCTCCTGTATTACTATAGACTCCAAACTCTGCCAATCTGATTGACCTTTGCAGAGAAACTGGAAACTGAATCTTGATTGTCAAGATGTCAAGATGTCCCAGCTCAATCCAGTTTTTCTCAAATCCAAGATCCCCCACTGATTCCTCTTTCATCATTCCTAGAAAACTCTCAAAGGGGGAGCCGAATTTCAAGTCTTACAGCTTTCCCCTCACAGGGAAAGGCTGTGCCTTTGCACTCACATGGTTTGAAAGGACACACTTGTGGGCATCACAGTCTTCTGGCGTTCTGCACACAGCTGCTGATGGGTCATCACCAAATCTCAGTTCGAAGAGGCTAAGCCTCTGCTTATCTCTTGGTAACTCCAATCCTGATCCCGCTGTGCCATGGCAGCATTCAATGCCCTAGTAAACTATTCTCATCCTTCTAGCTTTGTTTCTACTAATTAGCTCTGGTAACCTTCTATGTTGTTCTATGTTATGCCATACCTCCATCCTTGCTTTTTAAATCTGGTTGATGTTTCTCATCCTCAAGCTTTACCTTGGATATTATTTTCTCTATGAAGAAGTTATTTTTTAATATAAATGAATTCTTTCTATTTCTACATGAGGTCTTTAAGGATAAGGTCAATATCTTATGGCTCTCTTTTTCTCCCAGAGTACAATGCATAACTTACTTTTTAGGGATGGTTATTATACATAGTTGAATAGATGGATGGATAGTTGGATGGATGGATGAATGAATGGATGAAGAAACACCAATCACTCAGAAATATTGTTAATATTTATGGCTAACCTAGTGCAGACTTTCAAATTACAAATAGTTTGCATTCTTAGCTCCATCATTGTAAATATGAAACCATACATAGGTTAAAATTTTGCAAGTACACTAACCCTCAATAACAGAATAAATTAAAAATCCCAAGGTTAATATGTTCAGTGGAATGGTAAGCAGTTATAAAATTATTTACAGAGTATTTGATTTCATGCAAAATGTGTAAACCATAATACTAAGTGAAAAATCATGCTTAAACTGGAATTTACAACATATCTCAATGTTATTAAAATAATCTATGTGAAAAAATAGTGTTGGCAGTGATTTTGAATGGTGGATCATAGGTTGATTCCCCCACCACCATTTTTACTCTTCTTGATTTTCTAAAATTTTTGCATGTTATAAACACATATGAGTTATTGTTGAATGAGCCGTAATAATATTTGTACAAATACATGGGCAACCAGGGACTTAGAGATGAAGAGATACTTCTTGAGCACTGCTAGTGAGGAAAGAGTTCCCTTATGATGACCACAATCCATGCACAGCAGCTCTAAGTCACATGACTGGGTTTATGACAGTAAGATTACAAATGTCCTGGGATGGATTCGGAAACCATAATGATCTTAATGGTAATTGAGTCATTCATTTTTATTTTAGGGATTTTGTTTTGGGTGACATACAAGTCACTTGAACTTCAATGAGTTCTCAATACATCTCAGGTTCCTGAGATATCATGTGTGATACTGGACATATCTAAGGGATGTACTTCTCAACTTGGGTATTTATTTCATTTTAATGGATACTTGTATGTAACCACACACATCACACACACACACACGCACACACACACACTCACATTTTGAAATAATTTATCTACAGGATGTGACTGCTGGGAGAGGTCATCTTTCTTGCCCAGGTTTTATAGTAGTCAAAGCTTAAAGCTCTATAGCTGTGCTTATCAATATCATAGCTACCAGTCACATGAGGTTATGCAAGTTTAAACTAATCATAACTAAATATATTTAAAAATTCTCTTCCTGAGTAACACTAGTATTTTGAATGCTTCCTAGCCACAGCTGGAGAGTGGCTACTACCTTAACAGGGTAAATGTTGAACAATATTGTATATGAGGTCACATTAGACAGTATTTCTCTAAGGTGCTCACTATACAGAATAAATTGAATTCTGCCTTTTGAAAGTGGAACAGTATCAGTTGTGTAGCACCTTTGAGAACACTAAGAAAATAATTATTTAAATTGTGTTTTTAAAGCTAGATTCTTTTGGTTTACAGATCAGAAACTGAAGACTGAAAAGGCAGAGAAAATGGATGAATTAGCAAAGATTTCAGACCCAGGTCTTGTGGTTCCCAGCCCAATACTCTTTCCAATATACCATGGCCAATTGTTCAGATAACTGAAACCATCCAGTCAACACATGTTTGCAAGTCAGATAAAAATAAAAGAGAAAAACCAGGGGTGGCCTTGAATTATTTATTCAGTTGCCCATGTGTGAGGACACAGGCTGTGGGAGGATCTAAATATGTTTTTTTAAGGGAAATCCTTGTATTCTCTTAGACCACAGATGTGAGAACAGCAGGAGGACATGAGCATGGCCGGGGGCAAGACGTTGGCATTGATGGATGACGTGGAAAACACCAGAGGTTTTGTAGGGAAAGGGAATGTTTCAAGTAGCTAAACAGCTCTGGAAAACATTGCATGAGATAGAAGCTAGTATTTCTTGAGTGTAGAGCATGTGTGCTTGCCACGTCACAGAGATTGTCTTGCTGAACTCTTCACAAAAGGCAGGTGATGGGGGCACCATTAGCACAATTTATGGGTGAAGATTCAGAGGTTCAGAGGAGTGATACGGCTGGCTCAAGGTTCCATCCACTAGGACTAAGGGAGCCGTGAGGGGAAACAAATTACTTGACATCAAAGCTTGTACACTTTGTAATAACTAAACCAAGTGTAAATTCCATGTATATGGGTGAGGTATATGCATAAAATATAGTTTCAGTACTTCACAGAATTTATTGAACTTGTGGACCAACTTCCTTTAGCTATATTCGATGGTCTACATAGCTGTTAACTCTAATTAGACATGTTTCAAGAATGTCAGTTTTAATTTAACACATGATAACTCCCTTATGAAATTTTACACTGAACAAAATAGGTATTGTATGGGCCTCAATTACCAACTGACTATAGGTTATTAAAAACATATTGATTGAAACTGGGGGCACTGTGTAATAGAGACATATCTCATTACTCAACAATTAACCTTCCAATAGGTTTCCAACAATCAGATGGTATTTATTTAATGGACAATAACTGCTTTATGAAATACAAATTGAATACATACACAGGAAGTTTCATTTACAAAACTTCCATTTTTAAGTGGAGTAGAGGCAAAGGCTTGACCAAAAAGTCTGATACTTCTCATCGCCACAGGAAAAATAAATAAATCTAAGGCTGCTGGAAAGCTTGCTCTGAAGTGTCACATGAGGTTTCCCAAACCCAGCTCTGAGCTCCCAGTGATCTCAGTCAGAGCCTGGGGTAGGGGAAAGGGAGTTTCTACAGACAGCCTAGGAATTACATTTCCTTCCCCACTCGACCTGCTGCCAGAGGAAGTCTCTAGATTTAGGGACTGATAGTGAAGTAGAAAATTAGAGCACATATTTCCTGTGGTACCATGATTCAATAACTTTTTAAATTAAAAATTGAACTTACATGATAACTTTATATAGTTGTGATACACAGTGTGAACTTTTGCTACATGTTCGTAAGGCTCAATGACTGAATCAGTCAAATCAACAAATTCATCAGTCAGTCCTCATACCTATTATGTTTTTCTGTGGGAAAACCATTTGAAATCTCTCCTTTCAGCAATTCTGAAATAAACAACGCAGCATTGCTGACTTGGAGCAACATTCTGTGCCTCACATAAAGCTTCTTGCTCTTGTCTAACTGAAAGTTTGTATCCTTTGATCAACATCTTTCCTTTTGCCATCCACCCTCCTCCCCAGCCTCTGGTAGCCATAATTCTTCTCCCTATTCATAGTTTGACTTTTAAGAATTCCACATGTAAGTGAAATCAGGTGGTATTTGTCTTTCTGCAACTGCTTTATTTCAATTAACATAATATCCTCCAGATTCACCCATGTTGCTGTAATTGAAAGGTTGTTCCCATTTTTAAGGCTGAATAATATTTTACATATATATATATATATATATATATATATATACATAATACATACATATATATTATGTATATATATAAAACTTTTTCATCCAGTCATCTGATGAAGGACACTTAGGTTGCTCCCATAGCTCAGCTATTGGGGAAAACGTGAGTGTATATCTTCTGTATATTGATTTCAGGTCCTTTAGGGATATCTACAGAAGTGGGATTGCAGGATTCTAAGGTAGTTCTACATTTAGTTTCCCCAGAAACCCACATGTCGTTTTCCATAAAATTGTTCTAATTTATGTCATCATCAATAGTGCACAAGAATTCCCTTTTCCCCACACCACCTTCCCCTACATTTGCCAATGTTTTGTCGTTTTTATAATGGCCATTCTAACAGTGCAAGATGATATCTCATTGTGGCTTTAATTTGCACTTCCCTGATAATTAGTGATGTTAAACTCTTTTTTCTTCCCACCTAACTGTTGGCTATCTTTCTGTCATTGTTTTAGAGGTGTCTATGAAATTTTGCTAACATTTTTACACACACACAAACACATACATTGGTAAATACGAGCTATTTGCCACCTTTTTTGCAGCTGTTTTGGGAGGTGGTGTAACACCTCCTGCATAACTTTAGTTTTGGAACAATGTAATGAAAACACATGGGAGTCATAGACAAGACATTGCAAAATGTGAGTTGGAACCCAGCCCCTACCATTTCCTATGGGCTCCTGGTCAAATCTCTCAGCCTCTCTCAGCAACAATCTCTCCTTATCTGGCACATGAGAAAGATAATTCCTTTTATTTTACTGAATTACTGGGAATATTAAATGAGCCTCTGTATAAAAAGCATTCAGTATAAAGCCCATTACATAGAAAACATTTGACAAACCACAAAACCTCAACAGAGAAATACTAATTAATTATTATCATGGCTATTACTTTTATCATCATCAGTTATAAATATCCCAAGAAGAGTTAGGATCGAGTAATACACCTATTTTTTTCTTGGTTAAAGCAAAGTTTCAAAACAGAGGTAAAAAGCTCCCTACCATTGACACAAGCCCATGGAACTTTTCAATCTGGTTCACTCAAAGTTTGAATTTGTCATGGAGCCCTCCATGCTGATAGAAACCACAAGAAAACATTTATTCAGGTTTCTACCTTCTGGCTACTGTGGCAACATCACATTCATTTTTCAGGACAGGAGTGTAAGATTTAGACAAGGAAAATCACAAGTCTAATGTCATACAGCTGACTTGTAAAAGACAAGAGAACAGAACTGATGTGTCATGCACCTCAACTTATTATTCTTTGGTCTTCTAAAAAAATCTCTCTGCAGTCACACAGATAAACACTGGGCACAAAGATTATGATTATATTTTTCATGAATATTTATATATATGTTGTACATATACATACATGTGCACACACATATACTTTCATATGTCATGTGAGCTTTATAGAATAGAATATGAAGGGTTTTGCTGATTAAACAGAGGCAATTTCAACCCCTGAGCTAAAAGACTAAATCAATGCCTCCATCCTAGAGACTTCTAGAAGTAGAAGTTTCCAAGTTTCTAATAATAAAACCAACCTAAACATAAATAAATTGAAAACAAAATATAAAGCAAATCTAATCATTTCATCACCTAGAATATGTATCATTACTTATTCGTTTCCAGTAGCAATCATTCATTTATTCCCTTACCCAAAACTTAAAACATGCCATAGATACAAGTCACTGTACTAAGTGGTGTGGCTCCCATTTAGTGAGCGCAAGAAATACAAAATCCTCTCCAAGCAGCGTCACTTCCAAGTTTCGCCCTTTTTGGCAGGAGAGAGAGAGAGAGGGATCAGCACTCCACGGGGCACACTCACCTTTCAAAGAAGTGACCGTCGATGGGTGGGAACCACTCCAGCGTCACAGAGTCCGCTGTGTGGCCCACAACCTGGGGGGCAAGTGCGACAGGCGCCGGCTTCCTGGAGGGCTGCCAGCTTTGGTACACCAGGTCCAAGTAACAGTGCATTCTGGCGACTTGATTGGGCGTGAAGGAGTCCGTACAGTCGTCATCTGCAAGCAGGCAGAGGGAGAGATAAGCACTGAGCTGCAGGAGCAGGCATGCGAGAGGATGACGTCTCCTGGCGGCTAGAGAGCCAGCACCCCCATCTCTCCTTGCCAACTCAGGGTGGCCTCCTCCAGTGCTCAAGAGTTAATGGTCTGTGAACAAATTAGTGCAGTCATCACTCCTAGAGACAGGTGAGAGGAAACAGGAGGAAGGGGAGGGTGGACAGAACTGGAGAAGTATGCCTGAAAATGGAGAGAGAGCAGCCGAGAGGTCATGCTTAAGGACAAGGGCAAGACAAGCTGCTTTCCAGGGGCTCCAAATCCAAGAATTTCCTCCCACCTCCTTCACTATCATTCATTCATTCATTCACTTTTTTATCTACTCACTTATTCATTCCTTTATGTGCCTACTAGTTTCCTGACTTACTCCTTCCCCTTCATTCACCTATTCATTCATTCATTCATTCACATTCATTCATTCTACTCTTTATTAATACAGTGATGTTGCCTTTCAAACAAACTTTCTGAATGTCTAACACATATTCTCTACTCCATGCAAAGGGTTGGGAAAGATTGAATTTAAAAAGTTCCTGCTCTTGGACAGCAACTGGTCCAGTTATGGTACCAAGGCCAGGACACTGAATGCATCACAGTTGTTATAAGGTCACTAAAGCCTGCGATGTTGACCACCAACGAGTGAGGGGAGACATCACATGGGGACAAGAGAGTGAGCCAGAAAGATTTTGCAAGAAGGAGGTATTTGAGATCAGTCAGATTACATGGCTGTGACTAGAGAAGAAAATTGAGGGGCTGCAGGAGAGGGAGCTGTGCACCCACATGGCCAGGGCATCGTATATAGGAGCACAAGACAGGACAGGGTCAGATAGATCCAGGCACAGCTGAAATCCAATTCACAGGATGCAAAAACAAGCAATACATCTCACAGTACTGTCACTGGGGCACATGCCTAGTACATACTAAGTATGCAGCAGGTATGGTGTACCATACTTGGCACACATATCTAAGCCCCTCTCCCCCAACACAGGTTATTTTGGTGTGCATACTACTATTTTGACCATTGTGCACAAAAGAATGTTACCCTCAGAGAAGCCAAGTAACTTTTCCAAGATCACAGAGCTAAGTGTAAATCTGGAATTTTAATATAGGCAGTCCCAACTTGAAGACTGTGTAGCAAATCAATGTAAGAACTTCTTTATGAGCACATATGAGACCTTGCATGGATAGTCTCCTGCAGGTGGCTGATAAATGGGAACTGAGACTGATTCTGAGTCTGAAGGAGACTGCAATACAATCTCTCAGGTGTCTTTGTATCTAATGACCTCCAATTCTGCTCCTTCTTTCAGTGTGAACTGAAATCAGTGACTCAAGACCTGGCCCCCAGGGAAGAAGCTTGCCTCCCTTGTCTCTCCAACAGTGATATTCAGCAGCCCCAGGAGCAGAGCAAGGCATTGTTTTGGCCTGATTTCCAAAAACACCACTCCCCAGAGGTGACTGCCTGGTCAGGGTCTGCACAGCTGGGCTGTGACAGAGGAGCACACCGCATACCAGATTTTAAAATAAATCCACTATGGGGTATCCTACAGCATAAACTCAGTTCTTCTTATCGAACAAACAGAAAATAAGTCTGAGCAGGTGCTGGGCAGTTGGAAATGACCTTGGAGAGAAGGGACAAGCATGTGAGGGAGTTTATACACAGAAGCTGCCTCAGATCCTCTTAGTAATTTTTGACGGTCTCCTTTCCAGTACTCTAGAAAGGGCTTCAACACATTTGGAGAAAGAAAAAGAGTCCGAAGTCCCTCCATAAGCACTGTACGAGTGTGGCTAATTGGGTTGATCATCTCAAACCAAGGTGCAACAAGGAACTTGCTGAATACCACACATTCTATGGTTCTCCACTGCCTGAATTACAAACACTTCAGTCTTATAATGGCCAGATCATCATATAATTATTTCTTTGCTTCTATGGACTGTGCACTTCATTGCGAAAACCCTGGAAAAGTCGATGAATAGGTTCAAAGAAGGAGAGAGGCACCATGGCTAAAGAAAAAAGTACACACAGGATCTGTTGTCAAATGGTCAAGTGATTTTATGCCTTAAGTGTCTCAATTTGCCCATGTGCAAGAGGAGAAAATGCCAATACCCAGAGTGTTCATAGGACACAGCTGAGAAGAAGAAGTGCAGTGTACAAGGACAATGTTTGTGGTAAATGTTCAGCAAATACTCATTGTGTCAGGTTTGATGTGTGTGTGTATGTGTGTGTGTGTGTGTGTGCGTGTGTGTTCATTTGTGTGCTTGTGTGGGTGAAAGTCAGAAAACTGGAAGCAGAAGAATTCAGCATGTAAAATATGCACAAGTGCATTTCCTTTGAGCTAGTGGTACCGCACTCACAAATTCAGTAGATAAATGCCCATGGACAAACACAGGGAAAAATATGTGTGTTGGGGTGCTTCTTGAAGCATCAGTCATTATTATACTACTAGAGCTGACATATCTGTCTAATAATAGGGACTAACTATGTAATTTAAGGCACAGCCATAGAGTAAAATACTAATCAGTACCACTAAAAAGTGAAATAATTGCATGATTCATTTTCCTCATATATATATTGCGGACATTTAAATCAACTCTGACCCCTAGAGTGTTTGTGAGGATTTGATGAGCTGGGGCACAGAAAACATTTATCACATAAAATTTTCACAGTTTGAAAATGAATAAGTACTAGAATTTTGTAGGGGAGCAAGAACACATTTGAAATTTAAAGCTCAGGTCAGAAACTGTCTGTCCTTGGCCAGGTGTGGTGGCACACATCTGTAATCCTAGCACTCAGGAGTCTGAGACAGGAGGATTGCTGTGAGTTTGAGGACAGCCTGGGCTGCATAGCAAGTTGAAGGCCAGCTTGGGCTACTCAGTGAACCCCTGCCTCAAAACAAACAAACAAACAAACAAACAGTCCTAGGGTATATTACACAGAGACTCAGCTGCTATTTGAACCTTGGGTGAGGTCCCAAAGGGTTCCCATTTACGACAAATGTTTTGTCTCATTTAGATAATGTCTTGAGTCAGCCTCCAAATTTCTCCCTTCTGGTATTTGTGGCCACCGCATACAAGCTTGTAGGAACAGCCAGTTCATCCAACTCTTTTGTCCCTACCTTGTTCCTAGGCAGAAAGGACTCTGGAGACTTCGGCTCTGGGGTGGGAGGGTGTGGTGAGGTGCACAAGTTACCATGCTGTTGCTACAGCCTTGTCAACTGAGTCTTTGTCTTAAGAACAGATCTTTACCTGTAGCTAGAAAGATGCATTACATGGGAGGTCAGAGCATGGAATTGGTGTCTCCACCCGCTTGGGCAGAATACTGACCTTTATAGCTCCTTTGCACCCACTGTAAAGTAAGGATCAGCCATGTCACCTGCCTCATAATGCTGAGGAGGGCATTGAAAGCATATCTATGTCACGGGTGACTGCATGCTTATTATAAAACTTGCTGTCATTTTTGTGTTTTAAAGCAGTGATAATAATATTAGCAGGCCTAATAATAAGTAATTATGTTACTATATATTTTATTATAGAATATTTGGAATATGTCAAAATGTCACAAAGAAATGAATATCACCCTAAATCCCTTACTTGGAAATAATATAATTAATATTATATATATATGTGTGTGTGTGTGTGTGTGTGTGTGTGTGTGTGTGTGTATGAGTGTAAACACAGGAATATGAACAGTGATTATCTATGATATATGTATGTGTGTGTGTGTGTATCTTACATTATACATATGACTATGACATCTTTCACATTCAACAGTCAAATAATACTAATAGTTATTATTTATCAAGCACTAATCAATACCAAGGACAGCTCTAAATTATTTATTTGTACGATTATATCTCCCATCGTACAAGGTAAAGGTAATTATCCTTCATGATACTGAGGAAGTAACTGGCACTAAAAAAGAGTAATTTGGCTAGGGTCAAATACTGAGATGTAAACAGTTCAAGTTTTGTCTCTTCACTCCAACCATCACACTCTGAATCACTATGCTACTGTACTTTTCTGTTTGTCTCCCTCAACCATCTTCCACATCTTTACTGGTGACACAAGGTTCTAGCATATGGATATCTTCTGGTTTATTTCAGCAACTCATTATCTTTGGGCTTGTAAGATATTTCTAAAATTTTTCACATATAGAAGACTATTCTTTTTTGTGTGGCATATAGTAAATGCCTAGTAAATATCTGGGGAATGAACATTGACAAAAGCTTGCTTATAGCTAAATCTTTAAGGACATTAGTTGATTTCTTTGCTTCAGATATGTTCCTTGGAGATGGGATTCCTGGGTTAAAGCATGCATGCATGTTAAAAGGCTCTGGCACACAGAAAAATGGCAACACAGTCTATAGGCTGGAGGAAGCCTGTACTTTTTGTTTTGTTTTGTTTTAGCCTTTGTTTTTGATTTTGCATTTTTGAGGAGGCCTTGACTCTTTGAGTACCATCTTTGTATGCCCTATTTTCCTCAGGAAGTGGAATCAGGGTTGCTGACCATTTGTCTGCCAAGATCTTATCTAACAGCTCAACACAAGTTCCCCTGGTGCGTTCTGCTGAACTGGGCTTGCCCTATCACCTGCTGTTGCCTGCTTTATTTGAGCACAGAGACTGTGAAGTAAGAAAGACTTGAAGAGCAAAGTTGAACTTTGCTTTAGTTTCTAAGTGTGACCCTGGATAAGCTACTGAAGCTACCTGAACCACTTTTCCTGCATCTAAAAAATGGGTATGATAATAATAGCGCATAACAACCCTCTTCGGGTTGAGGATTTAACATGTACGGTGTCTAGCATATCAGATGTATCCAAGGATTATCGCTGGCCTACAAAAACAACATGGCAGTCACCTGTTCATGTGGCTTTTTCAGTTTAGATTAATTAAAATAATAGGTCTTCAGTAGCACTCGTTTTATTTCAAGAGCTCAACTGCAATATATGGTTAATGGCCACCATATCAGAAAGCACAGACATAAATTATGGTCACTTTTGCAGAAAGCTCTGTTGGACAGAGCTGCTAGTGATCAGGTATGAGGAAATAGCACCCAGGAAGGAAAAGCAACTGGAAGAAGTAGACTCCACAAAGTCTCTGCCCTTTCTTCTTGAAGGAGGGAGCCCCGAGCATTGCTTTCTTCAGCCCTGAGAACCCAATTCCATCCTGCATTTTGAATTTCCTCCAGCTGCTTTTGTCACCTCATCTATCAGAGATCCTAAGGAAAACAAACATTTCAAAGCTCCTAGTCGCCTCCAATATGCTTTTGCGGGTGTAAGTTTGTTATCGTAGCTCAGTGAATTAGTTCTGCTGTTAATGGGTCACCGAGCTGAGGGGTTCCTTTAGAAAAACATCAGTAAATCAATCACCCTTTAGATTTGTACAAAAAGGAACAACAAAAACAACAACAACAACAAAGAGATTTAGTTTATGGGGTTCTAGTAGCTAGTGGCAGCTCGTAGGCCCCTAAGAGGCAGGCAAACTTCCAAACTCATGTTATTGTTTATTTTCCATGTGTGTTGAGCTGGCCAAGGAAAGGTGCTACAGAAATGGAACGTAAGCACTGCTGTGTGATAGGACAGGGCACCGGATGTGAAGTGTCTCTGGGGTTGGAAGCGGGAGCCCAGTGGGAATCTGCTTTTGAGGAAATACCCAGATACCTGGTCTTTTCAAGAGGCTATGGTAGCAGAGGTGAGTCATTGACTTTTCAAGAGATGTCAGATTTTGATGGGATGAATTTTAAACTGCAGAGATCCTCAGATGTCATCTGCCCAAATGGGAAAGCCGTATGAAACAGTTCTTTGGGGTTCAGCAGACAAATCTCTTCAAATGCAATTAGTAAACTCCAATGGAAATATAAAATGGTTGGAGGGGGCCTCCAGGCCCACAGTCTTCCTATGGGATGCCTGTCCTAGCTTTGTGGAAGACAATGTGTGAAAACCACCCAGGTTGCTTAATTTTCCTACGTGTGACCTGGGGAATGACTACTGTAATCTTCAATACCGCTATCTATAGAATAGGGATAGTTCCTACTCCATAGATTTAAGAATGAAATGATTTGGAGAATATGAAAATATTTTCTGGACAATTAATTTTTATAAGGCAGAAATATTAGTATTGATAAGAATCAATTATATATATACCTATTATAAGAATTTACGCATTTTCCTCCTTCATTTCCTCCTTCCCTCTTTCCTTCTTCTCCTTTCTTCCTTATTACCTACCAAACATGCATTAAGGACCAGACACTGCGTTAGGTCTGAGAATATAGCGATTATGCTAGATACAATCTCTCCTTTCACAGAATTTTCTTGTTCCAGTTGAGAAAGAGGTGGTTTTAATGTTGGCCCCCACATGCATTGTGTGGATTTTACAAGCACACTTCACTGAAGGAGCCAGTGGTGAAAGCTGAGACCGCCCTGAGAAAGGACTGCCTTGTTCTTACTTGCCAAAGGTGCTAAGAGGACTCAAAGTGGCCTTGATGTACCATGTGCTAAAAGGAGAACAAGGCATC
Organism: Dasyprocta punctata; assembly: GCA_004363535.1. Classification (NCBI taxonomy): domain Eukaryota; kingdom Metazoa; phylum Chordata; class Mammalia; order Rodentia; family Dasyproctidae; genus Dasyprocta; species Dasyprocta punctata. Next base: position 183,448 of record RJWM01000149.1, on the reverse strand, counting down.
CTAGAACTTAGAGTGTGAGTCCTTAACACTGCCATTGATGGTCTATAAATGGGCTGTGATAAAATACAGTTGGAAAAAAACCCTAATCTCATATAATAATCTTGTATTACAAAAGCATCTTTGCTCTTTTCTTTGCAAAAACCAGCAAAAAAGGGTGTGAGTGTTTTATGTTTATATAAGGCAAACCTGGATTAAATAGAAAAGGTTCAACAATCCAACGGCTTAGAAAAATACAGCTGCAAAACTAGCAAGGACCTTGGAGATCAAATTCAAAGGTTTTATTTTCTTGAGAAAAGTGAGGCCCAGCGAAAGGATGACCCATTGGTATTAGATATCATTAGGCATTCAATCTCTGTTTCCTGACTTTGGGTCCCAGTTTTCTACCCAAAGCGACTCTGAGGAGCTTTGAGATGCAACATCTTCCTTGTAGCCCTCAGATGCTCTTGAAATGAACCTTATGTTTCCTGAGGGTAGGAAATCTTTTAGTCTTAGTAAAGGTAAACAGTTTGCTCAAGGTTACCCTGAGTAGGGACTGAAGCCCATATCTGACATCCTGTCCTACGTAGGACTGGACCGTGACAACCACAGTTCAGAGCCCTACCTGCATAGCTCATGAAGTTGTTGTAAGGAGTGTTGAAGAAGCTATGAAAACCACAGGTGTCATTCCCTGGTCCTGGATCACCGCAAAACTTGTGTTTAGGGGCTGGGTTGGTGTCATTGCAGAGATCTCCGGTCTCAAAGGAAGGCTCTGTCTCCATGCAGGGGTCACTGCAGGACTGGATTTCTGAGATGCCTCGGAAGATGTGGTAGAGGCCCAGACTGTGCCCAATCTCATGGATCATGGTGTGGGTATGCCCAGGAGTGCCATAGAAAGATGGGTTCAAGACAATGCCACCTGCGAATAGAAAACCAGAGTGTTAACCGAGTTGGGCACTCTGCTTCCTGATGCAAGAATCAAGGATAAAGGGATGATGCCCCAAATAACAACAGGCTCCTCTGCCGAGCACGGTTACCACCTGTGACATGAATCACTGGTTATCAGAACAGGAAGAAAGGAGCCTCAAAAGTCATTTTGTACAACCACTTTTCATTTTTCAAAGGAAAACTTCTATGCCTGAAGAGGAGAAGTAACTTACCTATGTAACTGCAAGGTATTTAAAAGCAGAGGCATGGCTAGAATTCAAGGATTCTGATTTCCTGGTTGATAAATCTTTTGGCTGAAAATGTTTTTTTAGAATGTAAGGCATCTGTTGAATCATAAACATTCTACACGCGCTTATCCTAATAAAACCCTCACTCGGGCTCAGAAACCTTGGTTCCATTCTTGCTTGGCCTGCACTACCTCTGTGACATTGTGCAAGTTAATTAACACTTCAGAAGCCCAACTTCCTCATCTCTGATGTTCTAAAGGCGAGAACACTCGTGAAGGACAGCACCAACTTACGCTCGCCATTGTAACAGGGCTCACCTAAGTTAGTGCTCAGGTGCTGCACTGAGGATTTCATACATATAATCACATTTAGTCATCTCAAAACTCAGCAAGGGAAGTATGAATTCACAGAGAGGTGAAGTAACTGACCCATAACCAAAAGTAAGAGTGGAACTGAAATCTGAACTCAGGATCCTGGCGTGCCAAATTCAGGGGTCTTAATCAGTGCTGCTAATGCTTATCATGGGGCCTGGAACATAGTATCTCATTAAAGGTGTGCTGAAGAGTTGTTTTAAAGAGTGTTGGGAGGTATAACTGATCATTTGTAAGCAGCTAAAATAACCCCCAACATACATCATGTGTGCAACTTCTTGTCTACCCACCCAAAAGCAAGCAGCATAAAGGTGATCTGGTGACTTGGTAGAAATGAAGACTTCCAAGTCCTATTCCAGATCCACAGCATCACAGTCTGCACTCAACCAGAGCCCCAAGTGACTTGTCGGCACACTCTAGTTGAGAAGCAGTGGCCTGCACAGAATATCCCAGACGATGCAGCATTGCTCAACTCGAGGAGTAGGCGGAGCAGAACTCAGCAGAATCAATGAACAGATTTGGTCCCACATTTATTTTAGGTATGGGAAAAAATCAGTAGAGGTATACTGGGAGATATTTAGACTTTAAAAACCAAACGTCTCAGGGAGGATTAAAATTCAGGTCTGAGACTATCACAAGTGAAAACTTTAGCCACGGAGCAGTATTTTATGAAAGAATGGTAAGGAGGCAGAGCCTTCTTGATTTGAACTGAAAAGCCCAGAACAGGCAAGAAGGAATTTTGTCTTGGACTGAACTGCTGGGGTAGCAAGTTGGCTTAGTAATGGAGCTCATGGAGTCTATTAATTCTGAACTTCTGGGAAACTTCTAACTGACAGAGATGTATGAAAGAGTGTGTGGGTAAGTGTGTGCATGTGAGTAAGAGTGTGAGAAGGGGCAGGCAGAGGCAGGGAGAAAGAGAAATGGAGACAGGAAATCTTTCTCAATTATTTTCTGTCAATCATAATATGAAACATAATCCCCTTCCCACCCAAAGCTTTTTCCAAGGATCATGGCGTAACAGCAGGAAAAGTCCAAAAATATATGGTTCTCATATATTGAGTTTGATTGGGGCTACTGCATAGGAACAGCTTATGATACAACATTGTTCAGGATGGGGAGGTGGCTGGGGCTAGCCTATAAGTGTTGCGGTCCTTGTGCTGCTTCACAAAGGCCTTGAGATCTTGAGAAACTGACTTTGCATCTTTTGTGAGCTCTAAACTAAGCACCGACAACAGTGTTAATGGTTCTCTGCCTCTTCATGCAACTTGTGTATTAAGGTAACAGGAGGACAGGACAGTCCTGAGGATGCTGATAAGACAGCAGACTTAACGTCCAGGCTGACTCTGTTTGTTCTTCCCCAACATCCTTTCCCACAGAGTGACAGCACTGCACCCAAGTCCTGTTTCATTGCTTCTCTAAAAGGTGAAATAGCTTGAGCCTGACATCATCCTGAAATACTATAACATGCTATGGATTTATAGCCTTCCATATTCCTGGCTCTCAGCCAGTCTCCAACATTCATGGAATTATCAGGGCTATTTTTCTCTAACATTAGAAGTTTGCTGTTCAATCTTTCTCAGACTGTGACCATAGACTTTCTGGTTTCTTCTCAAATAGCACAGAATTTCAGAGCTCAGAAGGGTCTGCGGATGCTATCTGTTCTAACCTCCCTATTTAAAATCTTAGGAAACTGTGACTGGAGGAAAGAAAGGGATTTAACAAAGCCCACCCTGCTAAGTCAGAGCTAAGAACAATTGTATGTTTTTGCTTTGGTCTAGTATAATCCCCAAACATCATAGCAGGCATGCTGCATAACGTGTTCACCCTTAACTTTGCATAATTGTACATTTTCTTCTGCCCAGTCCCTTTCTATCTGTGCCTTTCAATATCCCACCCATCATCTATCTCAAGGTTTCTCAATCTTAATGTTATTGACATTTTAACTGTGTAATTTGTTGTGGACATTGTAGGACAGTTAGCAGCATTGGCAGCTTCTACCCAATAGATGACAGTAGTGTGACCTCATTTACAACCTCCAAAAATGTCTTTAGACATTGCCAAATGTCTTGTAGGAGACAAAATCCTTACAATTGGTAACAGCTAGATACTTACCTTTGCATTTTTCTGTATTTATAACATGCACACACACACACACACACACACACACACACACACACACGTTTCATTTCCTTAAAGAGCCTGAGTTACAGGAGCAGACTGGAAGGAGCTAAGTCTATTGTTTGAAACAGTACCACTTTGTCATCTGAAGTTGCAGAATCTCCTGTCTCCAAGACAATAGATGTAGAACAGCTCCTGGACTATGGGTGTGTAGCAGGAGGCATCAGAGGGACCTGAGTATACACCAGTACCTTCACTCTGCTGAGCCCTACCTTTCTCAGATAAAGATGTTGGCAGTATTCATTATTGTGAATGTGAGTATTCTTCCAAAGGGAAAGTGGTTAATTAAATCAATTATAGTGTCCTTCCACTGTGGAATATTATGTGACTATTAAAACTCCTATCTTTAGAGAGGTGTAAATAACCTAGAGGGTACTTTTCTTTTGTGATTTTCAGGGGGAAAAGTTGGACAGGGAGTAGTTTTAAGACATCTATAACACAGAAAAATGCAGAGAGCAAAATAGCAAGTGAAAAGAACACACAATTGCATGTATTCTGACTTCAAATATGCACAAGTAATAAAAGATTATATATATATAATATATATAGATAGATTATATATATATAGGACTGGAAAAGAGCATAGAAAACAGAAAATTATAGAACTAGTGCATGTACTTAACAACCCTGGAATCAGAAGCCATTGTCTGTTTTGACTATTGGTGACTGGTTTGTATAAGCTTATGTCTTATGCATAGATACGTATAATTTAAATATAAGAAGAGCTCCTGGTGGTGTTGATGGGTAAACCATGGAGGAACAATGAGTTCTCACAGGTCCCTTTCTTTCGCCTTTGTGGTTTCTTTCAAGCCAGCACAAGATTTGCTGTGCCAGTGCCATGTCACTGGGCTGAGATATTTACAGAAAGTATGAAGCAGAGGATATAAAGAGATATGCAGAGTCAGGAACTTGCATTTTAGTTGGGGCTCTGTCACTGTCTTGGGTGTGAACATGGGAAAGCCCCATTACCTCTCTAGGTTTGAGTTTTCCTATTAGCAGAACATGACTAATGACATTGTGTTATTTTCCTCACAGCACTTTTTGGTGTTCAAAATGAGATAAGGAATGCTAACAAAATTTAAAAATTAAATAAATCGGTAGGTTTTTCATCATCACCACTACCATCTGTACCTCTAGGTCTTGGAGATGATCATGCTCAGTATTATACTGGTTCCAGTCTTACCGGACACCCTGCCTGTGGAAGTTTCTAAGACTTACCTAAGTGCATCAAGGCTTCCTTGTCCCATGGCCAGGTTGCTACTCCTGCCAACTCTTCTTCTGAGGAGTTTGCAAAGAATATGTTGAGGTGTGTCGATCCATCCAGTCTAAGAATGTTCTTCAGCTCATTAACATCCAAGTAGGCTCTGCAACAGAAAAGAAAATAACTTTGGCTGTTACCATCTTTCATAAAAGGTACTCTTCACATTACAGGTACTCCCCAAATAATTAAGAGCTATGATGTGCCAGACACTTCACTAAACTCTTTATAAATACCACTTTACTGAATATCTCCAATAACATTATAAAATGACCCCACTTTACAGTTAAGAAAAAAGTAAATCCTTGTGAGCTTAAGAGACTTGCTAGCATGGCTTGGTTTAAGAACAGCAGGGTTCGTTTTTGAATCTAGATTTATCTACAGCCAACATTTCTCCAGCTAAAGATTGCTATACTGACTAAAAGCATAATAGGATAGCTTATGATCACAGACTATAGATGTGATAACATGTGTTCTAGTCTTGCCTTGGAGGTGCACTAGAAGGTATGTTTTGAATATCTACATTCACCTTGAAGATGGCAATATTATTCTGCTTCCAAGATGAGCAACACTGACCCTAGTGCCTTCAGCCGGTTACCCAAAGTTGCAGAAATGGGGTTCAAGGTTAATACTGGCTAGCCTTAAACCTCTTCTCTTTTCATTGAGGCATCATGCTGCCACTCCTAGACGATTTCACATTTGGTAAATTTATCTAGTCCATTTATCTATAAAATGGACTAGAGCGTGATATTGCATTTGGGGGTTGCTGTCATTATAGACTGACATCTCACACATGTGCCAGAAATATGTTGGGGGGTGCTTTGTAAAGAGATTGACATATTTGAGGTGCCTAAAGAGGAAGGGAAATAAGACCCTTTCATCAGAATAGAAACACTTCATACGAGGGGTTGCCTGATTCTTTGGCTCAGTCACAGTCATACTTCTCCATAGCTCATTTTCTAAATAGAAAGATGCACCTAGCTCCTTCATGTTCCTTTCACTCCCCGTTTTGTCTGCTCTCACGCATCAGGGGTCCATGTTCCCATCTGACAGTTATTTCTGGCTAAAGTTGGAAATGAATCCATGAATTAAAGAATAAAATCCTACACACAAAAGAAAGCAAGCAGCCTGAGGAGTCGATCAATTAATGACTAATGATATGCCATGGTTTTGTTGGCTCTTTCCATGTGCTCCAGCTTTACATGAATTATTTCTTTTGGTCTTTTTAATAGCCAGGACATAGGTAGTAGTGCTCTCCATTTTTCAGAGGACACAGAGACTCAGAGGACATGCATAATTTGCTAAGGACATGCAGCTAGTTGGTGACATTCTCCTTTCTCATAATTCCATCTTTCCCTGGAGCTCTCATAGAGTCTACCCAGTAGCATACATTAATGATGGTTCTCTTCTCTTTCCCTCTTGGAGTAATAGAAAGGCCTGTGGAACAATAAAGTTTCACTTCACCAGCATGGCCTGCAAGATCCTGCCTCCCTTGGCCTCACATCTTTCTGTGACTTCTCTTGAACTGCCTCAGTCTCCCAGAGTCCTGGAATTGCATTCTTCTGTAGATACCTGGAAGCAAGGAAGTCACCTTATTTCTCTCTGGATACCCATTTCTCAGCTTACTGCTTGACACCTGGCAAGCATCCAGTAAATACTGATGAAATGCAATTTAAATTAGGAAAAGAAAGACCTAAAATATTTAAGTTCCAATCTTAACTTCCACAATTTCTAATTGCAAGGTTTTGGTTTCTTTATCAGCATATTAGGACTAGTAATTGCTGTGTGCTGCTGTACAGGGCATTTCTGTGAGTTTCAAACCTACACTTCTACACTGATAAAAAGAGAATACATAGCCAGGGATAGTGGTGCATAACTGTAATTCCAGCACTCAGGATGCTGAGGCAGGAGGTTTGTCATGAGTTCGAGGCCAGCCTGTGCTACATAAGTGAGTTCAAGATCAACCTGCACTACATAGTCTTAAAACAAGCAAAGAAACTACAAAACAGGATATGTATAATACCTGGGGTATTTTTGTGGCTACTCATGTCATGGAGAGAGCTTCATGCTCATGAAACCAAACATTCACGTGGCCATAATTTTTTATGATTTATCAATAGAAAAGTTAACGTGGATTGGAAATAAAGGTGGAGCTTGAACTGGCTAATCCTAGTGATAACCACACAAGCTTAATATTGATCACAAATCTTTCTGCTGTGTCCTCTTCACCAAGTCTTCACAATTTGCTTTTTAGACTGGAACCCTCAAGAGGGGTTCTAACCAGTGTGCTCTGTCATCAGAGAAGGGAAGGATGGAGAAAAGCATCATGTCTGAAGCACTTGTTGTATGCCAGTCCCTATATTAGGTACACCTGATCAAAAAATACAGTCCATGCTTAAATTAAAGAAATGATTACAGTAAAAGAAAGATGCATTGCTATTAATCCACCTTAAATACTCCTGCTTGCTTCAAACAAACATCTCAGCCCTCTTGCCACACTTTCTGAAGCAGTTTTGGAAGTCCTTGCTCATAAGTGTCTTTACAAAATGACAAACTCATAAGTGTCTTTACAAAACAGACAAACAAACCCCACAAATAGGAGGAACACTGTTGTTGAGTGCCATCCAATGAAAAGACAGGCTTGCAGATACATGATGGTGTGTTCTCAGCCATCTTCTTCATCAGATCTGGCACTGCGTGACTTCTGGCTGTTTCCCAAAAATCAAAATGAATCAACTCAGTACAATGAGGCAGCTGGAGAGTACAACTAAAGACACTCATGAAAGAGGACTTCCAGAAATGCTTCAGAAAGTGCTTCAAATGCATCATAGGTAAGTTTGAAGTGAGGGGAATTATTATGAGGGGGATGAATGGCAATGTGTCCTTTACTGTAATAATAAAAAAAACCCTTCACAAATCACCGTACTTATGATCACACCCTGTCTACATATTGTCGCATCTCTCATATTTGAGACGTCTCATCTCTGGCACAGAAATGACTGATTCTAAGGTCAGAGGCCTATGACTGAATCCAGGCTTTCCACTTGAGGTGTGGGCCAACCTGAGTAAATGATTTAAGTTCCTGTGTTTTAGCTTCTTTCTAGATAGAAGGAGGGTGATAATAGTACTTAACCCACAGAGTTGCCCAGGGGATCAAGGAAACTAATAAGTGAAGTGTAAGGAACTTAGAATAAAGTCCGATATGCAAACCATCATCACGCATTTAGCTATTCCTATCATTTAGCCCCGTCTTGCAAATTAAGAAACAGGGGTTCTGACAACACAGAGTGACAAGCTCAAGTGTGATTCTAGATGTCCTCAACTCTAGCCTTCACCTCTCTTCTGAGCTCACCCAGGCCCTTGGTGCAAAGGGAAATAATACGTGGGAGGAGAATGAAAACAAAAAGGAGCCAAGATTTTCTTGGATCAGCCCTTCACACATTTTTTTTCCCCCTAATTGATTTGTCCACTTTCATCAAGTGTTCTCTCAGCAGAGAACACAAATGTTTTTAGAGAAAGCCACCTCTGCCCCACTGCTCTGGGATGAGAAGACTTCATGAATGAAGGGCACAGGGTGGGGCAGGGGCAAGGGAGACAATTTAATCGGTTGTTTATTCAGTGATAATTGCAATGCCAATCTTTTCAAGGGATGGTATTCATCCTAGCCCAAAGCAGAAATGTGCAATGTTGGAGCATCTCCTTGGCTTGCATATGGGTTTTCTCATACTTTGGGAAGTCTCGATTTCCTAAAGAGGGAAGAATTCATAGTAGTTAGCCAGGACCCTGGTCCCACTGGCCTTTCTCCTCCCCATCTCTCTTGAGAGCCCACTCAAAAGAACAATGCTTCTGTGGCTAAAAATTTTCCTTCTGCTGACTGAGGGCTTCCCATTGATTTGGGTGCTTTTAGTATTTCATGTTCCAGTACTAGTCCGAGATGGACAGACAGCCCCATAACCATAAGCAAGTTGTTTTCAGTCCCTGAGCCTGTTAGCTCATGGAGACGTTATCAGAATTAGAAGAAACAGCTCAGGCCAGTGAAGCACACATCCAGGAAATGTCAGGTCCTCTCCATGTCCTAACTTCCTATTTCCCGCTCTTGGGATAGAACTGAAACTGGAAGTCCCCCTCCACATGGTTTTTCCAATCTGAGCTTTCAATGTTTCTTTCCCCTCTTCCCTAGCATTCAAACTTCTTCTTCTTCCCAAAACCTTAGCCACTCAGGTTTTCATGGTTTCTTTTTCCCAAGAACCCTTCTCCATTACTCCCATTCCATAACCATTAGGTTTCCCCTTTTCTTGGATTTTAATCATTTTAAAGCTTTCCCACTTGTGCCAGGAATACTGGAGAATGTCTCTAATTCGGGTACTCAGGAGGCAGAGGTAAGAGCATAGTACATTTGAGGTCAGCCTGGGCTCCATAATAAGATCCTGTCTCAAACAAATAAACAAACAAACAAACAAACAAAAACCCAAACAGTCTCCCTGATTGTAAAGCTTAGCTTACAGAGGATGTACTCCATGTTTCTTTTCCTGATCACCTTCACCTTTAAAATTTGAATGAGGGCAACCACATCTCAGGAATGTTAAGAAGACTAGTAGCAATACAACCAACGTGCCTATCTTTGAGACTGCTACAAGAAACACTCGCTTATCAGAGTAGGTTGCTTTTATTGTACTGTTGTTAGTACAGCTGATCATGATTAATGGCTCCAACATCGTCATGACTACTAGTCAAAAATGAGTTTTCCTTTCTCTGGGCCCTTACTTTGAATTCCAGCATTTATTGCCCTGCTTTATGTTCTTTGTACAGTGTGAGCACCTGTGTCCCCTTTAGGGTATGGGCCTCAAGATATTGGGAACAATTCATTAGCACCTGTGTCCCTTAAAAGTTTTCTTAAAGAGAAAAGAAGGGCTACTGTTGATTGGCAGCTATTGAACATCTCACTGGCAAACAGCATCATTTCAAAATGGGGTGAGCAAGCACTGGGCTCAGGGAAGTGAAGCGCCTCAAGCTTGCAGATCCAGTAAGAGGAACGGGAGGACCTGGCAATAAACCTCTATGATGAACTCTGTCACCTATATATATTTTAGCACTTTTATGCCAGTTAGTAAAACCTAATAGTTCCCTGCCATCATGGGAACCAACCATGGGAGGCGTGGCAGCCCCTAGTCTCTTCCTTAGCTGGACATCCCTGCTCAGACTCTCACCTGGCCTTTTCTCACTGACCGCTGTGGCCTGGCCTGCTCTGTAGCTCAGAATCCGCACCTGTTCAGTGCGCTGCTGAACCAGATCAGTTCACAGTTGATGAGAAGACTCAGTACACAAAAAACAGATACATATTTAAAGAAAAGAGTTTTCAAGGCAATGGATTCAGGATATACTCTGTTTAACAAAGTTAAATGCATATATTTTTAGCACAAGAATGTTTAAAGCCTTAAATATACAAAATTCATATAAGGTAAAAAGTGCCTGAAGTGTTCTCAAACATATTTGACCATAACCCCCACCCCTCCATGGCCCCATCCCTGACTTTGACATAAAAACAAATAACAGCACGACTAACATATCTGGGCAATGCAGAGATATATTGTAATGTCCCTCTTGATTTAAATCTTCCCAAAGTTGCCTCTTAAGTCTGGTGTCACAGTCTTTTTTTCCTTGTAGAACTCATGCACCTGGATTCCACAGTGGAGGTTGTGGGTCCCCAGGAATGTCTGTTTCAGGGGGCCCAGCCCTGATTGCCAAGGCGCCTAGACTTTACCCCTTTGCCAGAACTGCATTTCAAAGCCATGAGTGCAGTTCTGGAGGGAGATCAAAGCTCTCTCAACTCAACTGTCATTAGAATATTTTCTTTATGCATCTCACTCGCTGGTGAGTGCCAATAACATATTTCCTAAATGCACTGGCCTGAGATGGTACAACCCTGGAATAATCTGAATGGGAGGGCTGTCAGGGCCTGTTTTATTGAAAGAGAAGCAAAAGGGAACCACATTCAAAATGCAAAACAACAACAAATCCCTTAAATGAAATCATGGGAAAAAGTACGGGAAGGCCTGAGCTTTTCCAAGCCTAGAAACATAGCACACTCATTGTAAAGAAGGTTGGTCAGAGGCATAGCTCACAGCGAGCCAAGGTCAAGACTCATTAGTCTCAATTTCGATTCCTGTTCAAAGCAGGTCACCGTTCAGCTAACTTTTCCATTACACAGGTGAAACTGTCATGCCAAAGTTCTGCTCTCTGGCCTTTTGATGAGTGCAGACTTGTCACCTGTAGCAGTCCTGACACTGCGAAAGTTTCTCTGAACTAAGCAATGGCTGACAGTGGACCACTTCTAGGCTAAGACCAGTTTTCTAGGTTAAACAGAATGGCAGTACAGTGCTACTTTTAGGCAGATACAGGCTTGGGTTCATATCCTCCCTCTTTTTCCAAGTGACCAGAGACAAGTGACTCAGTCTCTCTGGATCTCAATTCCTTCACCTGTAAAATGGGGATTATAAAGTTTGACCTAGAAAGGAGGATATAAAATTCAATGTGGCAATAAACAAGAAAGGGCTAGAAGCATAACCAGTCCACAGACAATGTGCCTTTTAATGTTGCTTGTAGATGGAAATGGCCTCAGCCCTCAGTGCCTGCTGGGTTTCCATCCCATCACCGAACCCTGGTTTCCATCACTCGATCAATGTGTTTGTCTTCCTCCCGGGAGTTGCCCTGCTTCTCCAGCTCACAGTCAGCCCTGCAACACTGCCCATTTCCAAATTCTGTTTGCAACTTGTCATTTTCAAGGAGCCTCACAAGTCCGGAAACCTCCATTCCATTTTCAAAACACACTAGACCATTTGAAAATGATTATCAAATATAAAGATCAAAGCCACTCAAGGCAAGTCATTAAAGAAAGATAAACCTCAGAATGTTTATTGCATCCATATCCTTGTTCCAAATAACAAGCTTTCTCCAAGCTGTGACCAGTTCTAAAGCCTGAATTTTGTACTTTATCCCAAGGGCCCTAATGATCTGGACTTTATTCTCTTGCTTAGTTTCATCATCAAAAATGCCTAAATCTACTTTTCTTCTCTATAAAAGGAGATACAGGAAAAAAATGCTTGGGTTTTTATTGAATTCTTGGAATCTTGAATGTTTGGTTTTCAAAGTAATAGCTTTTGTATGGAAGTTTGACATACAGGCAAGAAAAATATAACAGCATGAATCACATGAATAAAAAACAACCAATGTTTTAGTTGATCATTCTTTCATTCATTTATTAAGTCATTCTTTCATTGCTTTTTTCTTTCCTTGCCTTCCCTGCCTGCCTTAATTCTTTCCCTCCTTTTTTGCTAACCTCCTTCTTGTCTGCATGTCATTGATTCTTTCCAGTTCATTAACACTTGTTGAGATTCTGTCACATATTTTGCTTTAAGTTAAAAACCAGGCACACCAATATGAAAGAATTCATTACCAAAGAATTAGAAGTTTTCTGAATGATGTGAGAGAAATAGATGATAACAACAAAATGTGATATAGATGACACCAATAAGTCCTACCACCTTGAGGAATTTGCTGTATAGTAACATGCTGAAGTACTTTTGAAACATATTATCTCTTTGAAACTTTACAAAAACCCTAAGGATTAAATATGTGTATCCCTAACTTATAGATAAAATCTATGGCTAGGTAAAGTGACACCACTTTCCCAAGGTCCCCTCACTCATAAGGGCTAGAGATAAGATATGATTCCTAGTCTCTTTTGGATACCAAAGATCATTAGTCTCTCTTTTTTAAAAAAGATTCAGGCTTTGATAGATGGCATATTGTTGGTTTTTTTTTTTTTGGAAGGCATATTGAATGTGATAGCATTCATTTGCCCAGCTGAATATGTGTAAGATATTAGGGGGGTTTTCACATAAATAGTAAACACTGGTTGGATATTGGGCCGATTGAGGGGAAATGGAGAATACAGCAGAAGCTCTAGAAAGCTCAGAAACCAGAAAGAGAACAAGAAGGTGAAAAGTGTTACTCCTTACTTGCAAGTGTTGCAGAATTGGGAACATGTAGGGCCTTCACAAAATGCGGCAGGGGAAGTGGGGGCAGTCAGCAACGGCTCCATCAGGAAGGGCCATGAACGAATACCAGGTTACACAGAATGGGAAGTGTCCTGAAAGCTCGGAGCATAGCCTGGCAAAATTTATGAAAGAGAATGGAACTATCTGGTTATGTTCTTCAAAGTGCTTTCTGGAGGAATTTAGAAGAGGACTATAGGAGGGACAGAAGTGGAGAAGGAGGCATTGGTGATGTCTTGCAGAAAAGGGAGGGAATACAAGAACTTTCAGTAATAGTGGCATTCATTCATGGGAGAAAGTTTGATGCTGAGAGTGGCAGGAGTGAGAGAAACTGGAATAATGGGTCTGGTTTCTCAACTGTTTTATTATAGAAATTTTCCTTGGTCAGTCACAGGCACTACACGTCAACCCCTGTATTAGTGCTGTAACCCTAGGCCTGGTAAGAAATGAGTCTCTTGAGGTCATGCTTTCCTGTGAGTCTTCTAGAAGGTCAACCTTTAGGAAAATCGCAGGTCTTCAGTTCTGGGGATGAAGCATGATGAGACCAGGTGATGTGTGGGGTGGAGGATCCTAAAGATTTGGAGTTGAGGAGGGAAGAGGTGGATTCAGAGATACAGGGCGGGACATAGGAGAGTCTCAGACCTTTGGTTTATTAAAAGAAACTGAGTTGGAAGTGAGAGATTTTTAATCCTGATGACAAATAAAGCATTCAAAAGGGAAACGAACTGCACTATCATGCATCTCATCTCATAAAATAAAAGGTACCTGAGTAGTATTCCAAAAGAAATACTACAGTAATCTTAGAATAAGGAACTCTACATTTATATATATATTTGTTTCTTTTTTTTTTCTTTTCTTTCTTTTTTTTTTTTTTTTTTGTACCGGGGATCGAACTCACAACCTCACGCCTGCCAGGCAGGCACTTAAGCCACTGAGCTAAATCCTTGGCAGAACTCTACTTTTAAATAAATACATTTTACTGAGAACTATGCAGCTGCTATTTTTCCCATTCACCTTTTTGAAAATGGAGTTTAGAGACTTCTGGGGGCCGAAGGTAAATATCAGCACACCTGGTTTCTGGAAACCTGGGCCAGACTTACTTGGTTAATATGATTCATCCTTTATGTGTCAGCCTAAAGAAAACTCCCACCCTTCCCGTCTGAATCCCACAGCCATCCACTGAGTTCCCTCAACATCTTAGACTTTTCCATAATGACACTATCCCAACTAGCTAATTCCTTATGTTGTGGAAGTTCCAAGGCAGCAGACTCACCTCTAGTGCAATTTTCAAAGTAGTACTCCCAGCACCTTGCACCGTACTGGGCATTGGGCAGGTGCATACTCACACACACACACACACACACAAACACACACACACACACATACACACACAGACAGACAGCTGAACAATCATTTCCCTAAGATCTGAAAGTTCTACAGATTTTGCTTTGACAGTCTCAGGAACTCAAGAGTTCACTAATTATCACTGAGGCATGAAGAATCTCCAGTAGGTAAGAAAGTACAGTAACTTGAAGTGTAATGTGATATTCAAAATTGCCTCACCAGTGAGGTGATCAATTCCTGTCCAACTACTGCTTTCACAATATAACAATGGAGTTTTGGGACTCGCAGATTTCTCTTTTTTTCTTGAACCATCAAAGTCACAAATGATAAATAGTACAACTGACCACAATGAGCAGTTCCCTAACAGCACTGTGGTTTGTCTTATGCTTGAAACACAATTAAATAAATACAAATCACATGTATTTCACAAGTTATAACAGCCATGTTTCAGACACAGGAGGTATTTTAGAAGACTGGACTTTGACGCTAGATTTTATGTTGGTCACATAATTGATGTAAATGCTAAATAAACAATATTAAATTTGGGAAGGATAAATCAAGAATTACATCATCACCAATATGTGTCAATATAGCAACGTCTGGAATTTAGTCTGGAACATGGCCTCATACGAACCACCTAATCTTAGGCAAATAACAAACTTATTTACAGTAAGTACAATCATGACAGTGGATGTAGATCTCTCTGGATGACCTTTAACAAGCCTAATAACTTCTCCAAGTTTTGTGTATCCTGGGGCTAACACAGAGCTAGCTCTCTTAGAGTCATGTGACAATCAAAGAGTTCAAGTATAGAGAAATGATGCTGGAAGGAATGACATTGTATGTCAGACTGTTAAAAGTAGAATTAAATTCAAATTGATTTTTGGAAAGAGGATGCCACATTCAAGGCCTGAGGGAAAATAAAATAGCAGACATGCAGACTATCCATTTGTGGGGGACCAGCACTAGCCTACTCTTGGGACCTGAGTGATAGAGTGGAATTCTTTTTCAACTGAACATAGAGCATAATTATTGATACACTGAAAACATTGTACCTTATGAGACATAGGAGCTGGGAAATCCTCTGAAAGTAAGACTGTCTCTTATTTACCTAGGTAAGTTCAGTGTCAATGCATATGTACCCAAACCCACAAATACTCTAGTTTATATCAACCAAGAACATGATTGTAATGCCTGATTTGAGAAGTTCTCAGCAAGGGCAGCCCTTAAAATGTCCCATTTTACAGATGAAGATTTGAAGCAAGAGAAGGGAAGTGTATCACTTCATGCTGGCCACTAAGTTACTGGAAGAATCTTCATATGTAGCCAAACCACAGGCAAACTATGTTTTTGTGCCATGGATCCTGAGGAAAGGGGCTTTCTCTCATGTCTCTCTTCTACCCTGTGCACGATTCTGAGATATTTCATGCTTTTGTGGAGTTACAGTCACCATGGTCCTCTGCAGCCATAAAAGTCATTCAGTACTCACAAGTCAGGCTCCAGGATAAGAGCTGCAGTTAGCTGTCTGAGCTCACAAAAGGCAAGAATCACAAGCATCAAAAGTTTGATAGAATGACAGGGTTCTCCCACCACCAAACCACTGAAACAACTTAAAACAGGGAGAAAAGAATGAAGGAGAAGCTAAAGAGGAAGGAGAAAGACATAAAATGTCCCTCCAAAAAAGGAGAAATGCAAGTGTGTTTTACCTCTGCCAAGCAACCTGTGAGTAAAAGGCACTACTGTCCACACTCTTACTGGTTTTGTGGCTCCTGGAAGTGACGGTGGAGGACGGAGGGTACCCTCTCAGGAGGAAGAAAACTTCCCAGTGATCCCTTTGAAGGAACACGATGAGCTGCAATCCATTTAGTGAAGCATCATTCATTAAAATAAGATAAAAGGTTGCCTATCAGACACACCTTCCCTCAGAGCCTAACCAGCTTTGTTTCCTAACCCAGAAGGGCATTTGATCAAGTGCTGAGGCTCCCCGAGTGATCGACATCACCCATGGATAGAAAAAGGGCAATGAAGGGGCTGGATATGTCAAATTGGGGTGCAATAAACCCAACATCCTCCTGATGAGGCCTTCAAAAGAGTGCCCATGGCTCCCATCTGTCCAGGAAATGGGAAATAGAAACACAGATCTACAGAAGGGGTGACAGAGGGAACCCTCAGACACTGGCATGTTGGGAAACCTGCTTAGGAATGTTCTCCCAAAAGGGTATCAATTCACCTGTAAAGCTTGAGGATATGGGATACCCTGGGCCAAGAGTCCCAGACCAGGAGACAGCTTGCTTGGTGTGGTCCTGAGCACACTATGAGCTCCCTCATTGGCCCCCAGTTACTTCCTTCCTCAGTATTCAAGGAGCCCTGACATGAGCTCCCAGACATGCCTTTGCTTTTTGTTGTAAAAGCATAAGCTCAGTGTGGCATGCTGCTTATCTCTTGGAAAAAGAAATACATTAGCAATTAGTATGTGAAGACCTTTTGAAATTAAAAAAGAAAAGAAAAGAAAAAAAAAAGACTTTAAAACCTAGAACCTGAGAGAGCTTGGTAGCTGAGAGTTATGAATTAGGTCACTTCTGCCTCCTGCATCAGCCCTGAGATTCTAGTGCAAAATCTCCATATTGAGAGGGGCTGGGAATGTGGGGATATGCATGTTAGAGGTGAGAAGATTTCCCAACCAAGTGAAAGCCCCAAATCACAGCAACACAAACAAATGCTATTTTCAATGCTTACTATGTGCCAGGTACTCTTCCAAAGAGAGAAAATATACTACTTCATTGAGTCTTCGAAACCACTCAGTACATAAGGCCATCATTTTCATCCTTGATTTTACGGAGAGGTAACTGAGTCTTGTGCAAGATGGCAGAGTTTTTAGATGGCTTGGCTGAAATATTCTGTAGTCTGAACACATTTTTATTTATCTGCTCTATTGTACTGGTCCTGTTCCTCATAAGTCACCCTATGAGTTCTCCATTAACTTTCCCAATAGGGGCCATGAATAGTTTTCCTATGAATTCTAGTCACCCCTAATTCTGTTCTCAAAAACAAAAGTGACAGTTGCACAAGATTCAAAGTTAGAACTCAGGACTAAGTTGGACTTGGCTGAGGAGAAAAGCATCAAAAAGGAAATCCAGATTAAGTCAGAGAAAATCAGACCATACTACCAATGTGCCTGGACATGTATATTTGTATATCCACAACCAAGCAGGCACGGGAGTTGTAAATGGTTGAAACATCTAGTAACTTCAACAAAACTGATACATGACTCATCCTGACCAATCCCAACACTGCGTGGGATGAGTCTGTGAGGAACTACATCCTCTAACACAGTTAGACATTTAGGTCATTTTCAAAATAAAACAGTGTACAGTTCATTCAGTTTGATATAAGTGGTGTGGTCTTTATTTAAAAATACCAACTCTGCAACCATCCTCTCCAAAAGTTAGTGTTTTAAGAATGAAAGTAACCTGGGAAACATTCTTGATTTGCATTTTGCAATTCCATCCGGGTCTTTTTTTTTTTTTTTTTTAATGAGAATTGAAGTCCCCGTAAAACAATGCTGACACACAGGAGATGGTGTCTCTGTGTACAGACAAGGGAGGAAACTTCCAGCACCTACTATGTGCTGAATGCTTCACCTGACCAACTCCATTTATATTCCATGACATGCTACAGAACAGTTGTTATCATGCAACTTTAAGAGACAAGAAACTCGCTTCTCTTATTGAGCAATGTGCCAAGGTCAGACAGCAAGTGCAGAGTGGAGCCAACATTCAAACCCTGCTCAGTCTCCAACAAGCATAATTTTTCCACTACACCAGCCCTGACTGCTGTTATTGCTGTAATGAATATTAGTCACGTTAAATAAACCCTGATATTCTGATTATAAAATTCCAAGCAATTTCACTTACATGATTACTGGAAAAGAATGACCAAAGTTACTGAAAACCCCCCCCCACAAAAAACAAAAAAGCAAAAAACACAATGTCCCCTTTTATCTGCATGCTTGTTAATTCTTCCCGGAACTCATTCTGGTATACTATTTTATGTGACCCTCATAGTCACATGAAATAATATTTGATCCAGGCCATCAGATATTATTATTTTTCTATAGATATGGAAGCAGAAGCTCAGACAGATGAAGAGACTTGCCCAAGATTCCATAGCTAAGAAACTGCTCTGCTAAGGATACAAGCTGTTTCCCTTGAACTCTTGTTTCAACTCAGCTGCTCTTTGAGGTCTATAACCTGAAGATAAAATCATGGCATCTACCTTCATGAAGTTCCAAACAGACTCACCTCTTTCTTGTAGCCCCTCAACACTTTCCCACCTCCACCTCTCTATCGCCTTCACACTACTCGTCTGGTTTCACCATATGGCTCTTTTCCACTACTACAAAGCCATCTGTTCACGTTTTGAACCTGTTTGTATCCCTTTTCCTCTGGTGAACCATTTCTAACTTCTCCAGTCACCATGACCCTTTCATTTCTCAGAACCTTACAATCTTGTGCTGTAATTGGAAATTAAACATCTGCCTTCTTCCTACCATGTGAATGACTGTAACAAAAGGTCAGGAAATCATACCATGCAAGCTCTTTTAGGATGAGAATTTACCTTGGATCTTTATAGCATTTATTACTCTGTTCTGGATATTAAAGGTATCTTAATAAAATATGGATGATGGGAGAGATCATGACTATGCTAAACACAATGTTGCCAAAATCCAAACTGCTGATTTCTAAGATGCCAAGGGAATTAGGAAGAGGGTCACAATGGCACAAAAGTAGGATATGAGCTCCTGGGTCTTGGTCTCATGTCACGGTGGGAGGTGGGGCAGTGCGTTCCCTCCTTGAGAGGTAGGTCTGCTCATCAGCAGCAAGAGGGGACTGGATGCTTTCTTCCTCCAGCTCTGAAAGTCCCTGATTCTATGCAACTCTTTCAGATTTAAAAGCAGCTGGGATAAAGAGAGGAAGAGGAGTTGAAGGGAGGGGAGAGGAATGGGAAAAAAAGAAGCAAGATATGTCATGTGCAGGTACAAATTTCCTATGACTAAAGTGATTGTTATGTATATCTAAAATGTACCAATAAAATTAAGACAAAAATAAAAGTGGGGTATGTAATCCCAGCACTTGGGAGGCTGAGGCAGGAAGATCATTCTGAGTTTAAGGCCAGCCTGGGCTACATAAAAGAGTTCAAGGCCAGTCTGCACTACATAGTGAGACCCTGCTTCAAAATATATATATTTTTTAATTTTAAAAAGTTGAAAATAAAAAAATAAAATAAAAAAAACATCTGGAGAGTAGAAAAATGTATGGTCCATCAGAATATCTCGGAAAAGAAGTGGCATACCCCATAATGTAAGAAAAGTCAAATAATAGATTCTGATAAGGAACAGGGGAAGAAACTGAGGTTTGAAACAGGGACCAGCAGTGGGGTCAAGGTGGTGCTTTCAAGACTTACCACGTTGTTTTTTGTGAGACTTTCAGCAATGTTCACTTGGTAAAATAAATGTAGACCCAGGGGAGTGCCCTTGTTATATGTAATAATAGTCATCATCATAAAGAGAAGACAAAAAAAATATTTTCTTCTAGGTGTGGTGGTGTATGCCCATAATCCCAGTCTTCAGGAGGCTGAGGCAGGAGGATCACTATGCGTTCAAGGCTAGCCTGGGCTATGTAGTGAGGCCTGTTACAAAAAAAGTTTTTTTTTTTTTTCTATAAGACAGTTATATAGGGGAACTTCCCATGTGAATGAATATTCATGGGAAGAGAGGTTCAGTTCATCTCATGGTGTCAGAGCTTATGACCTGGAAGGAGCCACATAGAGAATTAGCAGGTTTGCTGCAGTATCTTCTCCTGCTGAGATGGTCATAGCCCTGAATGTTCACTGACTTTGAATTTCTTGACACTGAGACTTTCTATTGAATCCAGGGTTTCCATTTCATTGACAGAAGAGCAGTGAAGGGCATTCTGCTTGTTAACAAACATCTCTCTCAGCTGCAGGTGAAATTCTGTCACCACTGAAAACAATGGCCCAGGTTCACCTGGAGTGTCTCCTTTCACTGCTCACACAGTCTGCTCCTCCTGACTGGGACTCAGGACCCTTTCCTCCTTCCAGCTGATGGTGTACTGGTCAGATTTCCCATGCCTGGACACAATACTTGAAACCCACAGTTTAAAAGAAGAGTGGGTAATTTGCTTTATATTTTATGGCCATTTAGTCCGTGCTCATCTGAGTCCAAGACAGAGGCATCAAGGCAGACAAGTCTGGTGGAGCAAAGCTGCTTAGTTCATGGTAGTCAGAAGGCAGAGCAGGGGAAACAGAGACAAAGGGGCCAGAGACCAGACACAGACCCCAAGGCCGTGCCTCCAGGACTCACCCAGAGACACCCAGAATTGCGCTCCACCAATCTCCTGGGCAGATCCCCAAGCCAATCAGGTGACATAAAACCCTGACTGCCACATGGGAGGAGTTCACTTGTCTGTGTTGCCCACTAGGTGGTGAACTCCCAAACAGCAGCCAGTGGGCTGGTACTAGGGAGTAACCACCAAATACTGATTAAGAGAAGAACAGAAGGAAGGAAGAAAAAGAGGAGATAAGGACAAAGGGATGAGGAAGGGAAAAAAGAAGACGCCTAATATGAAAGATTTTGGTGAGATGAACTGGCTCACTTTCTGGATCCCGGTCACATGGACCGCACCCTTACTCACAGATCCCTCTTCGCCTGCTCATGCTCCTCACTGCCCTTGTGCTGCCCCATCCTCCCCAGGGCTTCCCTTTCTCTGTGTTGCACTCATTTTGCTCATGCAGAGCCCTGCCCCACTGCTCTGTGCCCTGGGCATGCATGTCTCCACAGACTTCCTTAACAGATCCTTTAGCCTCATGACTTCCTGTTCGGTTTACCCGATGGAATGCCCTAGCAGGAGGGATTGACAATGTGGAATGTACTCCCCTAGGCCCCTTCTGATCAGGTGGTGATAGTCTGACTGTTTTCCTCTATTGAAATTTGCAGTTGCTGCCAGGAAACCCACTCTATACAGTCACTCTCTTTATGGTCTGTAATCACTCCCTGCTTTTGCTTCTATGGACCAAGGGTAGAAATGGATCCCTGGGTTTGTTAGCCCTGGAGTAAAGTTTTAAGTCTTAATGGTTTCCCTAAACCTTACCTATACTGCTATGAATAGCTATTTCTTCAAAACACCCCTTTCCTCCACTCTTCTTAATTATTCTACCTGAATGTCCCATCTAGGACCCTAATAGAGACAGTGCATCATCCTTACCTCTTAATAGGCTTCCTATTCCTGGATGCCTATTCAGATCATCCCTCCTCCAGCTGACCTGCCTAGTTTCCCCAGTGAGGATACATCTCTGCATTGCAGGTCTCCTGTCCTAAATGCACAGATTAGATGTTATGTTTGTATATGACCTTTCAATGGAAATGGAATGCTCTCAATGGTGAGGAATGTGTCCAACTCGCCAAATACCATCAGGAGTATCAGAGAGGCTAGCAGAGGTTGACATGCCCCATAAATGCCTCTTAGAGAAAAGAGAAACAGTTACCATGTGACTTTGTAACATGCCATGGAATAAGATATCAATAAAAGCTCAGTTGAACTGTACTCAACAAAAGACTAGCTGGTTCTTTCCTATCTCCCCATGTATGTTTATCAGGACTGACTCACATGCCTCCGGGGATGAGGAGTTCACTCACCTGCAGAGAAGCACTGACCAGAGATGACATCTGTTACTCAGCTCAAAGTTGTCTCTGTTAACTGCAACACTTTGGTTTCACTCATGGCTTGGAAATCATATAAAATAACATGAGCCCTTTCCTACAGCACAAATGTTCAGAGACAAAGTGTATATGTCATGACCTTGCAGTTGTGACCCTGGGAGAAGGTTTTCCTCCAGATCAACATCTGGGACAGGTTCTATCTCGTGCTCCCAGACTTTCACTTCCCCAGTTGCCTGCCTGAGCACCTTAGCTGGCTGTCCTTGTCACTACCTATTGCTGAGGGCACCTGCTGCCAGTGTAGCCCTAACAGTTCTGAAGTGGGTCATGGAAATGCAAGTTTGTCATCCAGTTCTCTTTCAACCTCATTCACTCAGTATTTCATAGCCCCAAACCCTTGGGAGGATTGAAGAAAGTGATGAAGGTTGAAAGTCTGTGATGGAAAAGAACAGTGCTGAGTTGAAGCAGACTACTAAGGATTGGGAGTGGAGCCCTTCTCTCCAGTCTTTACCATGAATGGACAGTGTGAGCTCTGGACTCAGTTTCCCTTTAAGGGGTAAAAGGAGGTTGAATCCAACAATCTGTGAGGATGGTTTCAAGTCAAACAACTGGAATCATTGTGATGCCTTCTCCAGCCCCTCTGCTGGGACTGTACTTTGCTGCATAGATGCATTCCTGAAAATATGCACAATAGACTGAGAACATAAACTAAACATTCCAATGCACTGCAAAGTAATATTTGTCAGATGGATTCTGCCAATCTGCCCAGCTGCATTATCGATGGATCTTATTTTTCTCAAAAGAACTGCTACAGAATTTGTCAGGATGGATTTTAATCAGTATTACTCAAAATGACGAGTTCACAAACTGTTTTCTACTAGTCCACAGTATGGTAAGTACAGAAGTAGCAAGTTGGCATTTGGAAAGTTTTAGAGGATTCTGCCATGGCTGTGCCGTTCCTGAGTAATTTCACTTTGATGCCAATTCCTTTGTGTTGTCCCATACAAAGGTGTTATTTTGTGACATACAGAGGAAGAGACTGGGCCCCTTGTTATAAATTGAGAAGCAGTGGTTTAAATACTGTCTTTACTCATAAAGAAAGAAAAAAAAAGAAAGAAAGAGATGGAGAAAGAAGTAGAGATAGGCATAGAATATATATACCATATAAACTATACTATACATAAATGTGTATGTGTATATATATATATATATATATATATATATGTATGTATATATGTATTTGTAGAGAGAGAGGGAGGGAGACAGAGAGAAAGAGAGAGAGAGAGAGAGAGAGAATGAGAAACTCCTTTCTCTCCCTCCTTCTCCCCTTTTGTTTACAGTCACAAAGCGAATATTTCTCTACAACTTTCTGTAGGTTTCTCTCCGCACACAGGAAAGCTGATGCAACCAAAACTCAGTAACCCCGGCCTGGTCAGGAGATGACACAGGCTGGTGAGGCACACTCAGGGGACACAGCTTTTCCAGCCAGCAAACAAACAGGCCCTGCTGTGAGTGGTCATACAGCTGGCACATGGCTGCTCACACACGTTCTGGACACGCAGTCCTGTGACTGAGAAAAGAGGAGGCCTTTGCAATCTGCCAATGCTGCCCGCTGATTGTGAGTTATTTGGAATCTGGGGCCCCCTGGTCACTCACACCAGCGTGGATGCCCCACAAATGCCAATTGCCATTGATCCTGACCCAATCACACTCATTAGTTTTCACCCAAGATATCAATAAAGCCACCCTGCTTGTTACCCTGTCCTTTAATTCTAGTTCTAATTGTTCCTAGCGTTTAAAATTAACCCCCATCAGTGGGAACTGAAGAGTCAGTCATTAAGCCTGGGTTTAACTCTAAAATATCCACATATTAGCTAAATCTCTTTAGTTAAAGCCCCTCGTCTTTCTCAATCCCGAATTTCCTTCAGAAAAATATAGTTCAGTGTATCTGCATTCCCCGAATTTGACAAGTGATGAATAAACATTTGTTGCATGAGTGAGTGAATGAGCAAATGAATGGAAGTACAGATGCATGAATGGTTTTCAGCTTTGCCCATCCTCCCTCATGTCCACTCTGCCTGGCACACAGGTACGTCCCGGCAGTCTAGCTCAATCGAACACATTACGCTGAACACAGAAGACTCACATTTGCCACTTAGAGAATGACCTTCGTGACCTGTGAACTGATTAAGTCATTTTGCTCTCTAAGGTTCCTCTGTTGCTCATCAGTCAAATGAAAATGTTAACTCCTGTCTTGTCTCCCTTGTCAAGTCCTGGCAAGACCCCAATGAGAGCAGAGATGACAGTGCATCATGACCTGGAAGGGACTGGCCACACACCAAGGCTTCTTCCCAGCATGGGCTGTGCGTGTCTCGGCGCCAAGGTGAGAGTCCAGGGCCCCTCCTGGTGCCAGGAGGCTGAGCTGACGTGCTTGCTGACTTGCTGCCAGGCACGACATTCTCCTGCCAGCACTGTCATTCCTTTTCACATAGGTACTTTGCCTGTGCAAGGGAGGCCCTTGCTCTTTTGAAAGACACAAAGAGAAGCGTCAGCAGAAAACCTGCAGAGGTCTGCAAATGTGCTCTAGCCATCAGCAAGTCCAGGGTCCTCTGTGTTGGACAGAATGGAAAAGTTCAGCATGAATCTGTGAAAAACAGGAAAATGGATGTTGACTGTTCCTCTGGCTTGAAACTAGTTCCTTCAGGTCCCACATCAAATGCAGGTCACCGCTGGGTTCCAAGCTGAGATTTCTTATTATGCTCAACAGCCATGGCAAAGGCTAAGTGAGACACTGGACAGAAGGTTTCCCCTTTTCCCTATTCTTAGCCCTATGAGAGAAGACGTTTCCTCTACCTGCAATGTCCTCCCCTTCCCTCAACCCAATTGCTGCTGTCCAAATCATATTCAACATTTTTTAGAAATAAATTTTATTGTGCCTGCTTAAGACTTACAAGATGAAACCATGAAATACATATACATAATGAAAAGTCTATATGGTGTAATTAATAAACACATCTGTCGTTTCATATAGTTACCTTTCCTATGGCAATAGGAGCTAAAATCTATATATGAAGCATGAATCCTAAATACAGCGCTATGTTATCACCTCTAGTGTTTGTGTTGTACTTTTAAATCTATGACTTGTCTCAAATTATACCTATTCCTGAAGACCTTGCTGAAACACCACCTCTCCCAAAGAAGTCCCCATGTGATATGCTCAAGCTGCGAGTCAGTTTTCCCCCTTTGATTTCCTAGAACACTACCTGAACACCACACACTCCCTTTCATCAGGCAGTGGATGACAAACAATTCTCTTTACTGAGAGCGACTTATATGCTAGCCACTGATGGGGAGAGATCGTGGTTTATACCTCCTTTCAGTCCTGCACACAGCTTGACAAAGCTTGTGTCACGATTATTCCCATTGCACAGGAGAAGGAACCACTCCTAGTGGTTGAAAAATGAGGAATTCAAAGAACTGATATCTGAACCCAGGTTGTTGATCTCAGATAACCCCAGCCCTACAGCATTTGCCAACAAACATCATGGAAATATTCCAAATTGCTCTAACCAGTATGGCAGCCACTAGCCCCAGGTGGCAACTGAGGACTTGAAATGTGATCAATGCAACTCAGAAATTAAGTCTTAAATTTTACTTATTTTCTATTGATTTAAATTTAAATACTCACATGTGGTAAGGGACTACTGAATTGGACAGTACAGGTCTAACTTGCTATGTACGTTATAACTGCTCTTTGTACACAGTGCGTATCACTCAATTTAAACACTGAGATCTTTCAAAGGCAGGGTTCTGAGTCTTCCTTCATAGCCAATGGTAAATATTCCAATAGTAGATTTATAATGAACTATGCTAGCATATGGTTCCCTTTATCAGCTGAGTGGTAGACTCACCTTGGTCATGAAGGTGCTGCATGAACTGGAAAATTATCATAACCACTATGGGTCTCAGGTACCTTTCCTATAAAGTGGGCATCTTCTGCCCAGCAAGGTCTTACCTGTGTGGAGAGTCAGGATCAAAGCATGTCTTAGTGACGTCAGTGATTTCGGGGTCACAGCACTCTCCGCCATCAAAGTTGAACCGTTCATAATTGCAATCCATGTCACACACGCCATTCTGCTGCTTCTTCATGAAGGCAGGATGGCGCAGGTAGCGGCAGTCACCACCGTCATGGCCAGTCAGTGTGTGGTTGCACTCAGGATCGCAGTTCTCATCCCCAATCTTACTGATGTCACAGTTGGCCAGAATGAGGCGGTGGCGCAGGGAGGAGTTGTTCACCTCCAGCACCTCCAGCTCCCAGGAGATGTTGTAGTGCCTGAAGGCCTCAGCCAGCTGTCTGTGCTGGAAGTCCACCTGCTGGTGGCTCACAGTGGGGTTCTGATGGTCATCATCATAGAGGTTGACCACACGGTAGCGCACGACCTTTGGTTGGCGGAAACTGGGGAGCTCATTGTAGCTGGCGATCACTTCTCTGTTATCACACAGTGTCTGGCCACATAGAGGGGGCTCTAGATTCGTGTCTAGCAGGAAGCCATGGGCATTGCTGAATTCCACTCGGGGACTGTTGCCATCCTTCATGGGGGACCACATGCGCTTCACATTGTCCCAGTTCTCCTGCAGGAGGAGCTGAGGTAGAGGGGTGTGCAGGCCGTGGGTTTCCATGTCCAACAGTATCTCCCGCTGAGTCCTGGCCACCTTCCACAGATGGAAGTGCTCGATGTAGCCCCGGTAGTTGTGATTCAGAGCACTGCCCCCCAACATGAGAACTTTACACTTCTGGGTCAGCGGGCTGAATATGCCACCTACTTGCTCCCCAGAGGTGGCCACCTGGGCACCATTCACATACAGCTTCATGAGACGCCCATCGTAAGTGGCAGCTAGGTACACCCACTGGCCTGGGAGGTAACTGCGGTGGGCATTGATGGTGGTCACTTGCCGGGCTCGGTCTGTCTTCAAGGAGAAAAAGTAGCGTGGGTCTCTGTTGCCTTGATCACTGACGGTGTGAATGCCCACGACCCATCCTCGGTCACGCGAGGTATAAGAACATTTGTCATACAGCCCTATGTGACCCCAAAAGAGAAAGATGAATAAATAAAGGATGGAAGGAGAAGGGAGTAAGTTACTTTACTCTGATAAGGTTTATATTAGGCTATCCAACACAAGAGGTGTTTAAACTGCCCTTTGGGACCTTGCAAGACACTAATGGTGCCTCTGGGACCACCCCAAGGGCAAAGCGAGAGCTAGAGGTTCTGAGAGGGCAACTAAGTTGGGTTTGGAGCTGTCTCACTACGACCTGAACCCATGCAGTTTCATTTATATTAGTTTTGAATATGGAGCACATAAGAAAGTTTTGTTTGAAGAGTGAGTACTTTGTCTCAAGAAAATGTGAGAGCAAGAGGAGGAGCAATAAAAATGTGAAAAATCACTGGCCTTGTGAAGGGTTATGTGGGGAAGAAGACTTTCTAGTTAGGATGGCATTTAAATTGTGTGCTTCTGGATGAGGTAGGAGTGGAAACAGTGGGAGATAATATTGAATAGGGGATGCTTGGTTAGAAGGGGAGTTTGCAGGAGAGTTGCCAGAGCTTTGAGAGGCACCTTCTCTCTGCAGGCAACAAATCATCCAGAACGCTAAAGTAAGGGGAAAGTTGGCCTAGAAAAGTGAAGCCAAGGGTTAAACAACCAGGGGTTCTACCTCTAACAGGAGTCTTAGCAAGCCTAGGCATTCACCTCCAAAGAAAGATCAACACTTAATGGCTGAGCTGGAAAGATTTTTTAAAGATTATTACCTCCAACTCCTTCACTTGACCAATGAGGGACCTGAGATCTATGGAGTGAAAGCATTCTTTGGGTTCAAAAGAATTAGTGACAAATCTTCGGAGACAAATTCAGCTTGCTTTCCTTTATATAAAAGCATACTGGAGATGGAGATACTTGGATAATAGTAATAATAAGTAAACCTTGCCAAACCAGACATCATGCTAAAATCCATACAAGCAATGTTCACATAACACATATAACATCCCCCACAACAGTATTACGTTTCTCATTTAAATGAAGATGAGTATGGAAATGAAAGAAGACGGTTTCAAGATCAACTGGTTGGCAAGCAGGTACCAGATCTATACGACCTTGGAATGCACTGTGCTGTGTACTAATCCCATGACACCTCCTACCCCAGGTCACCAATGTTACCAGTGATTTAGACCATATCATCTATTTGGTAAAGGGTGGGTAGATAGGTGAAACAAAGGTTTTATTATATGTTTGGGAAAGTTCCAGTCAGACATATCTAGACTTACTTTGGGAATGCTAGTGGATTCTCTCTGAATCTAACTATCTTAATACTCACCAACTTCTTATTCCCCAGCCTTTCTAGACTATACCCAGTGTCACTAGAACCAACAAAACTGTTGTATGGGGAAGAAGTTTTTCTAATAATGAGTGTATTTTAAGTATCAGATAACATATGCGGCCAGGTGAGAGAAGGAGGAGTCATAGTTGAGAATGAATAAAAGACCCTCTTTTAGGACAGTCTCTTCTCTCAGCTGGAGCATCATCTCCATTACTAGAACTTTGATTGTGCATTTGCCATTAATGCTCATCAAATGGTCATGGATAGTGTTCAGTGAAATCAACAGAGATGACTCACATAATCTTTACTGCTCTGGGGGTACTGAGTCCTTAGAGCTTATGTAACTTGCTTTTAGCTGCTGATATAACCAGCAGTTTGGCTGGTGAGAGTAACACCACTTACACCAGTTTTCTTAATTCCCATGCAACAACATTTCAGGTCATGATCAGAGTCTCCTTAAACAGTCATCCTGCTCCTGCAGCCTGAGTGACATTGGCAGAGCACCAAGTGGGTCCTCAAGGCCTTGGAACTTTGTATGATAAAGCAGGGTCTTGAATGAAGTTCCTCCTCTGTCACACAGTCAGTTCAACTCAGATCTTTCTTCCAGGGTTACCAGAGACTAATACACAAGTACTTCTTAAAAGAAGTAGTCCTTGATAGTCCCGTGAGTCAGGATTACCCTTTCTTCTGAACTTGCTTTCCCTTTAGGAAATTTGACACTGGCTTTCTGGTTTTGGAGTTGTCTGTGTCCTCACTGTTACCTCCTCTCTGCTAGACTGGCTGATTCTCAAGAGTGATGACCACGTCTAGGTCATCTCTGTATCCTTCCCCAGCCCTAGCTAAAGCAGGCACTCAGTAAGCATCTAATGAATAAGGACACCAGTGACTCTACAAAGAGTGGGAAGAGCCAAGGCAGGGACTTTAAGGACAAACAGAATCGAAGGCACTAATTTATGTCTTTGTGGCTAAAGGACAGGGAGAACCAGAGGACAGAATGTGTTCCTGGTAGGGGAGAAAGAGCAGATTCTTTGGACTCGGGGTAATCTGCTTTGAATCTTGATGACAGCAATTACTAGCCATATGTCTGGGACAAAAATTACTTCACCTCTGTGGGCCTTAATTCATCTGGTTCTCTCATCTGTATTTCTCTTTAAATATGTTGTCATACTGAAAGATATAGTAGATACAGCGTCCTTGGCATACAATAGCTGTTCAAATGGGAGTTCACTTTTTAAGATGCTAGAGGGTCTGAGAGTGATATTGAGGACAAAAAAAAAAAAAAAAAAGTAGGAAATGACTGGAAACAAAATACAGAAAGACCAGAGACAAAAAGTACCCTGAAGGCATTTTTACCAATGTGTTAAAAGCTGGGATGAAGGCTTGAAAAAGCAGAAGCCATGTTCAAACGCACTAGCAAGCTCTACTTAGAAATTTTAATTCCCTATCAGCTTAGGTGATATTAAGAGACTATATATTAAAAGCCAAAGACAAAGATCTGACTCCAGCTTCAGAATAAGTTACCCCATATCTCTCTTGTTGCTGACTACTAGGGGAATCCATGTGAGCAGAGGTACCCAAAGCTACCACATTCTTTTCTACCCCACCTCTTAGCTCAACTTCTCCCCCCTCCCCTGCCTAACTTCTCTCCTCTTGAAAAGAAAATGAAGGGTCTTCTAATGAGAAAATTAAAAATCTGAAATAGTATCCTTCCCCCCTCGCTCTTTGTAGGTTTTTATTTTGCCAGGGGCCCCTGGTCCCTGATTTTCCTGTTGCCTTTGGAAGGAGGCTAGCCTGGTTAGCAAGGTAAAATGTTTACACATCTGTAGGGTGCTCTCAGTTCAGAACCTTTCCTCGGGCTTGGGACCCCAGCTTAGGCTACCTCTGTTTGTAGATGAGAGAAAAAGAGGGAAGAAATGAGAGGGGCCAGCTGCTGTAACACAGAGCTAAGAAGTAAGGGGTGGTTTAGCCCTGGGAGGCAGAGAGGAAGGGCAAAGAGAGGGTTTTCAGTGGAACCAAGAGGAAACACATTAAGGGAAATGAGAACCTTGAAGTAGTGGCTTCAGAAGTTCAGAGGGAGATGTTTACCTGGAGTTAAAGTGGCAAAAGGAAATCACTGAACTTTAGTAGAGATGGGGGAGTATAGCGATGAGGTTTATTTCTGTATGAAAATGGCTTAACAGTGGTCACATTTCAGGGGACCGGAGGGGAAGCACCCCTGTGCTACTGGCCCCAAAAGCATGTATTTGGCACCAGAGGCTTGGCGTGCCAGGTAACTTTGCCTGGGACAAGTCACACCACCCCCTTTACACTTCTGGGTCTCATTTCCCTCCTCTGTAAAAGGAGGGGTCTGGATGAAATGATCGCCTGCTAGAATTTAAGAGCTCTTTTGTTCACTCTTAGAATGGTTCCTTGTATGCAGACGCTGCTCAAAAATATGTGTTGATTTGAATTGGATGCCTTATGTCATTCCCAATACTTGCATGCTTAGATTCCTTCTCCTCTGTGTCTCTCCACACAGGACACAGAGCAATATTCTTTGTGGGACACAAGACGATCCACACTACTCCATACTGCTCTTCCCCACAGTTGTTCAGCAAGATAGAGATACAATTTTTTTAAAAAATGGTGCAACTCATTCTGAAGTCAGCACCATCTGCGTGCAAATACACAGTGATCTCAGGAGAGATATCCTCACAGGAAAAGGTGGAAGGCCACATGCAATTTTGCATACAATCTGCATATAATTAGCATACACCTGCCTCAGTTCTATACCTATGCAGAACCAACAATAAAAGTATCAAGAGCCCTTTCACAGAACAATGAGTTATAGGCTTCAAATGGCAAGGGGGAGAAGGGTCAAGGTTCAAATCAGGAGAAGGGCTTACCCCTAGGTTTTCTGTTAAGGCTCCTGGTCAGCTGGCTTTTACCTACCTTCCTGCACCTAACCTTGATGTACAAAGGGCTTCAATGGTCACAGAAGCTTGATGTTTGGTTGTTTTCATTGCCTCTGCTTCTTCTCATCTTTTCCCCATTAGATTTCACCCCAGGGAGGAATTACATGCATGAGAGAGAAAAGACCAAAGGCAGAAGGCATGCCAGGAGTTCCCCAAAATATTGGTTAGCACCATCCTGGGAGAATAGCATGGCATTTAGGAGCATCTTCTAAGCATCATATCAGAGATACTACCACAGGGAAGCATGGTCTGAGCACCCCACAACACCCCAAGTCTTCCTCCCATATATTCATTGTATCCTGTACTAAGCCCACTACTTAATCCATGTCTCTTCTCCCCACATATGTGTCTCCTTGGTTCATTGATAAAAGCTCTACATCCAGCAGAGCCTGGCATGTTGTGGTTGCTCCATAGAGTTTGTCACTGAATGTGAAACAAAGGCAAAAAAGGGATGTGCCACCTTCTTATTTCTGCCTTCTTTAGATATGGTACTTAAATTTAAAAGTTCCTATCTACTGCGGGCTTTGCAGTAGCTCTCTGGGTGTATCTTCACAACAAAGCTATCAGCATTGTCTACTCTTCAGAGTCAGCTGAGGCTCAGGAAGAACAGATGTCCTCCAAAGCAACACAGCCCAAGGCTCAGGCTTATAGAGGATTCCCAGACTCGGGCTTGCAATCGCGTCACCACAGTAAGTGCCAAGTGCCAAGCATTTTATTGTAGGCTGCTTAAAGGCAGAGCCCCCTCCAGAAATATTTTTGCAAGTCCTGCAGCGCCAACACAAGCAAGCTACATGGAACTACAAGCCAGGAGGCTGCTTTCAATGGCATTTTCTTGCTTGGACCTAAAATACAGACTCGGAATCTTTGGGTTTTTTTTTTTTTTTTTGCGGCACCGGGGATTGAACTCACAGCCTTGCGCCTGCCAGGGCAGGCGCTTAAGCCACTGAGCCAAACTCCTGGCCCTCAGACTCGGAATCTTTGATTCTTTACTACCAGTGATCAGTTTGTTCTATTAGGCTGGCCCCATTTTACTGGGGCCAGAGATCTGCTTTCACCTCTCTGTCTTTCTGGAGTTTGGCATAGTTTCTTGAGCTTGTCTGTCAGTGTCTGAATTCCCATCACTAGCATCCTTGTCTGTTAGATTCTGACCCTGGTTTGTTCCAATTTCCCATGTTTATACTGCTTTTTTTTCTTCTGAGATTGCTGTCACAATCTTCGCTGCCTCTTGTTTTCCTTTCCATTTGTTATGGAGTACACCGTGATGTTCCCCTAAAAACACGTAAGTTGAAATTATAACCCCCTGTTGCTCAGAATATACCTGTATTTGGATATAGGGTCCTAAGTAGTTTCTAGTCCACAAAGACTGGCACCCTTATAAAAAAAAAGAGTAATTACAGCACTGATGTGCAGAGAAAGAAGGCCATGTGAAGACACCGGGAAAAGAAGACTATCTACAAACTAAGAAGAGAGGTCTAGGAAAAATAAATAAATAAAACTCCTGACAGTACTTTGATTACAGTCTTTTAGTCTCCAGAATTGTAAGAAAATAAAGTTTCTGTTGTTTAAACCCCCCAGGCTATGGTCTTTTGTTAGGGCATTTCTAGTAAATGATTACACCATCAATTTAAGGAGCTTTCTGAGGTCTGATTCCAGTGGGGCTTCTCTAAAACCTAGCCTCTATTTCACTGCCTTGTTCTTGGTTCAGAATCATGCTGTTGTTATGATACTGAGTCCCAGGTTCCTAGACTACTATTTTGAGCAGAGTAAACTCGATCAGGAGGATTCAAAAACTGTTGTTAACACGCACAAAAGCATTCCTCTCAAGGAAGGGGTGCTTCTCTGTTTCCATGCAAATGAGCATTTATGAAGTACCTGCTGTGTGCTGAGCATGTAGGAAGCTGTTTCCAAGTCAAGAAAAAGTCCTCAGAGCCACCTTGACCCACTGCTGCTATGTACCAGTGAGAGAACTTGAGACTCAGAGAAATGAGGCCCCAAGTCACGCATAGCTCAGTGGTAGGAAGGACTGGAATTTACATATCCCACTTCCAAGCTCAGTTCCTCCATCCAAGTGGGATCCCAGCAGTGGGTGTCTCCATCCTGTGGTTTTTCTAATGATCTTTTCCTAGAATAATTTAACTCAACAGGTCTGATAATATTTAACTTCTTTTCATCACTATCTGGGGAGAAGAATTAGCAAAAGATGAGAATTGACATTTGGTTTGTATTGTTGTTTGTTTTTTTCTCACTAGGAAGAGTAGACACTGATCACCAAAGCTCTGCCCAGGGCATTCCTCCCTATGAAAAAGTAGCACTTTCAAATAAATAATAGTAATAACAAGCAGTTTATGGAAACATTCATGTAGCATGCTCTCTGATCAGCATAGATGTCACATGTAAAGTTCATAGCAATCCCTGAAATCGGTTTTATTAATATAAAGAAAAGGTCACCGAAGAGTGAGAGGCTAAGTGATTTTTCCCTCCAAGGATCCCAGGTAGGAATTGGGAGAATCATGATTATGATCGCCTGAGTCTAGAGCCAAAACTTGAGCCCAGGCTGCTTTGGAGTGGAATAACCTTCATGCACAGCCAAGGCTCCTGTGCCCAGCCCTGCTATCATGGTGCAGTGGATCACTAGACAAAGAGCTCCCATCCCAAGTTCCACTTCTCCTCCTGAGACAGGAGGTCCCAGTGGAGGTTCAGAGAGGTCCTTTCCATGTCAGACCATGGTTCCTTCAGACAACCCAGCCTGGGTTCCCACCATGGGAGATGTAAGGTCGCAGTGGGGGGAGGTGGCTTCAGGCCCTCCCATTTAAGGATGCCCACTAGCTGTGGGACGTCTGCCAGGAGAATACAAGCAGAGGTGAGAGGATGTGGGGATGAAAGGGGGAATTTAGGTCAACAATCTGGTTTCTTTCAGGAGGCTAAAAAAATTAAAAGCTAAAGGTTGAAGCTGGTCCTTTTGTTGTTTTGTTTTGTTTTCCCTTCCATGATTTAATCGCTGATATCAAAGCCACAGAGGAATGCTTGAGAGAGCAATCCTATGGAAAGCTTTTATCTGCCCAGACGAGAGTGATTAAAAGAGACAGATTTAGGTTAAGTATACCCATGGTCCTTGCACTAAGTTCAGTCAGAGACAGACCCACCAAAATAACCCGAAGGACTCGGTACCACTGGGCATCCAGAGGAAGACTGGGATGTCACCAAACAGCACACCTGAGGGACTGCTTCTCAGCACCTTCAACCTTCTGAGCCCACTCTGGCTCAAAGGATTCCCCTTAGACTAAGGGGAAGGCAGGGGCTAAAGATGAGTCAGTGCTGGAGGATTCTACCAAGTTACAAGGAGTTCTGGGCATCTTGTCTCCTGGTATCAGAGATGAGAGCATTAATAGTAACCATATAAAGCAATTCACAAAATCACCATTGACTCAGTAATGGTGTAAGAGTGTGGGTAGGAGCACTTTTCCTTTTTCAGGACTGAAGGGAACAGTAGAATCAGGACCCACAATTAGGCTGTATCTTCTCTCCTACCTGGATTCTTTTCCCTTGTTAGGAACAATTATCAGAGACTTCCCTGAATATATGGGTGTATTTACCTGTTTCACTAGCTATATAACCGCAGTCAAGTTAACTGACCTCTGCCAGCTTCAGCTCTTCCATATGGACTCTTGGGATGAAAAATTTTACCCTGTATGCGTCCCAGATCTCTTCTGAGAAAGAGAGCAGATAAATGGATACAGAATTGCTTGCAAACTATTCAAAACTGTCCAAATATGAGATAAGTTTGAGAAGCGTATGCCTAAAGGTTCCTGCAATCCATAACTACTGACACACAGACTCTACAGTGCATTTGAGATAGCAACCTGCTCCTCAGGGCTTGAGGTGCCTCTGCATCTGCCTCTATGCCTTAAACCTTTAGCCTACATCCTTTGCTCGTACTTAAGCATTCTGCAGACTCTGACATACCAACAGCTCTCAGTTCAAATAGGGGCTCTGTCACTCACTGGTTAGTGATTTGGAAAGTCGGGATACTTCTTTCAGTATTAGTCTTCTCATCTGTAAGATGGGGAGAATATACCTTC
This sequence comes from Dasyprocta punctata, assembly GCA_004363535.1. Taxonomy (NCBI): domain Eukaryota; kingdom Metazoa; phylum Chordata; class Mammalia; order Rodentia; family Dasyproctidae; genus Dasyprocta; species Dasyprocta punctata. The sequence goes on along the minus strand of RJWM01000149.1, from coordinate 147,954 downwards.
TGCTGACAGTTGTACAGGGAACAAGCGAGCTAGTATACGCGCAAGGATTTGGCACGCAGCCATTGGCAATTGAACACATGTTAAAACACATGTAGTTTGGCGTCAGACAGATCTGTTTGTCCCAACTCTGTACCTTATTAGCTGTGTAGCCTTGGGCAAAATCTTGGCACCTTCTTGATAATTTCCTCAAATGTAAACTGAAAAAACAAGTACTCAACACGTAGCTCCATTTTGCAGATTCAGTGAGAGATTGCAGGTGCTCATTGACATAGTGTATAATAACTATAACCATGCTTTGCACTGATACTCAGGATAAATTTCTGTTCCTTTTCCTCAGATTGGGACATTTCTCACCTCATTTTCTGTGCTATTTTTTGTTTTGCTTTGCTTTCAAGACAGTAATGCTATGTATTCAGGCTGGCCCTACACTATTCATCCTCCTGCCTCAGCCTCTCCAGCAGCTGGGATTATGGTGCATGCCATCATGTGTTATTAAAATCTGCCCTTCCTTTCACTCTTGTCTGAAATAGAGATATGTTCCTTGCTGTTCTTCACACATTGCCAACACAATTGGTACTTATCAACTTTTAAAAGAGTGTGGTAGAAGAGAGGAAAGAAAAGACAAAGAAGAAAGACAAAGAAGAAAGATAGAGACAAGGAAGAAGAGGAGCAGGAATGGAGAGAAGCACATTTTAGTTTTGTTCACCCTTAGTGATACAACAGCTCAGACAGATCCTGGTAGACTGAGTGGTGCTAATGATGGAGATGCCCGTAGGAGAGACCATGTCTTCGCTCATTCTGATGACTTGAGGATTTATATATTCCTCTCCCCACTCATTTCTTTACACTGTACAGACAGTGATTCCACTTATGAAGAAACTTTCAAGGACCAGGTTGCCCTAAATTCCACAACCGTCATGGTACCCTAAGTCTTTACTCTTCACCATTCATAGAATCAGGCAGAATCAAGGCTGGAAGTTCTCTTACTGGCCTTCGTAATCATCTCCTTTAAAACTCATGAGGTGTGATCAAACTATACAGTAAATGCTTAAATTAAAAAAAAATTACAGTGGAAAACACACTGCCATTAGTCTCCCTCGCTTTGAACACATGTATCCCATCCTTTTTGCCACTTTTTGAAGCAGATGTACAAATTCTCCTTTCTGAATAATTCTACGAGGTGTGATAAAAAAATAGGGTAAATGCTACTGCCAAGTGCCATCCAACAGAAAGACAAGCTCATAAAAACATTACCATGTGTCCTCATCCACTTTTTTCACCAGATCTGGCACTGTGAAATTTCTGGCTCTTCCCCGAAGATAAAATGACCATGAAAGGTAAATGTTTTGAACTAATTCAGGACATCAAGGCATCTACAAAAAGACTCACAAAAGAGGGAGTCCAGAACTGCTTCAGAAAGTGAGAAGAACAATGGGGTAAGTGTTGGTTATCGTAATGAAGAAGCATCTTAAGTTGCTTTGAAATTTTAAAGTACAAAGCATCTTAGTTATTTTGTCTGCCTTTCTCAACACTCTCTGCAGGAAACAAAATAGAAATGATGGCTTTGTTCATTCAGATAGGAAAAGTGAGATTCCAAGAGAGGCAGTGAAATGATCAATGTCACACAACTTGTGAGAAGTAGACCCAGGACCTGAGTCAGAAAAACCAATCCAGCACCCACTCACATCCTCTGCCAGCACCTCTTGCTCCATGCATGGTTCATTCCAGAGTGATAATCTCACCATCTCTACCACATTGTTAGTCAGATTTATATAGTTGCTTTATGTTCATCTAAAGGAAGAGAATTTGAAGTTGAAGAGCAGCGCTTGTGCAATCCATTCCAAACAATCAACAGACTCCATCTGTCCATCTAAGAAGTCACTTAAGAAAGAAAAGAGAGTTCCCATTTTGGCGGTCCAAGTACAGTAATATGCTTGTTGGGAATGAACATGGGCAAAGGAAGTTCCAGGAAGCAAGGAACTTCTTGGCATTTCTACGGCCAGGACCTGAATTGACAAGTAGAAACCACTGATCAATGTTGATAAAGTGCTTAGATGTGCACATACATGACAAAGGAATCTAATGAGTACGTGTAAGCATGTCTGCTTGAAGGAAAGCACAATGGACAGTCTGATGATTAAAAACACAATATGGAAACAAACACAGGTCAGTTAATCCCTAGTTCCAATATGACATCGATGCAGCTTTCATTGGAGGATATAAGATGCCATTCTCAGAACACTTAACAAAGTTTCCAGTATAAAACAAGCACCCAAGGAATGGGCATTATTACGAATGTATGTTAAAGCAAGGAAGAACAACTGTATGTGGGAAAATCACAAAAAAGAATTGGAGAGGAAGTTCTGTGTTGCTTGCATTGTTCTGTCCTGATCTGGTTTGTTCTGATTTGTTTTGGCTTGTTTTACTCTCTTAAAAATGAAAAAAAAATCAGAGAAAAGGGATGGATGTTAGTAATAAGTCCAGAAGCAATTTTCACATGTCCCTATAAAGCCACAAAGACATGCCAATTTAATACCAGCACCAACATTGCTATTTCCAGATTCCAGAGACCAAGGCAGAGATGGTCATACGCATTCCAGAAGCAAAGGAAGTTTTCCTGATATGGTGAATTTTGCTGTGTAAGTGCATGTGTGTGCTCCTTTAAAGTTCGAAAGGATGCACCCTATGTTGCTTAGCCCAACACACTCTTATTTAATGAATGATCTTTATGGAGTCATGTGGATACTACAGCATTCTAGCTGGAAATTCACAAGCCCCCAGGAGATAGAGACACTAGTTTTCCAAGATGAATATGTGACCTGTGATTTCAAATTTCAGCTTTGCAATCACACAATATGAGATTTAGGCAAACCATGACACCTGTCTGAGCTTCCTTTTCCTACTTGCTAAACATGCTACTGCCCACCTTAAATGTTTATTGCTATCAGGTATGGGAGAGTAAGCACTTGGTGCACAGTATACCCTCATCACCATTATTGGAACTCTCCTAATTGGCCCATATTCCAGTAGTTCACTGACACAATCTGTAAAGCACACTAGATTTATCTTCCTAAAAGCTTATTTTTCACTATTCTCTCAAATGGACAAACAAACCCTGCTCTGATCCTCTCAGGGTAAAGACCAACTACAACTTTGTACCTTTGACACTGGTCTCAACCTGTCATGGAGAATGCAGTCAGACTCTGGCTAAGTCCTTCTCTTTGTTCCATCTCATTTCCTCCAGATGGACTTGCCTCTCTAGAATCCCTTTTTTCTGGTCTTGAAGACCAACGCCAACGCTATCTCTTACTTTTGACACCATGAGTCACATCACCACTGCAATGGCAGTGGTGAGCACCTGGCATGTGCCATTCTCTGACACAGGTGTGGTCAGACTTTAACTCATGCATCCTTCCACACCTGCTCCAGGACAGAAGGCTTGTCTTCCCAACCCCCACAAGTGACTGTGTGACAATGCCACTTCTACGTCTCTCCCTTGTGTCTTAATCTAGTTTCTGATATGTGATTGCTGGTCCAGTTTCTCCTTCATGACAGTCACCATGGATGACACTGTGATTCCTTGTGGAGTTCATCTTCCAATGGCCATGTCCTCTCCTAGACTGTAAATTCATGAAGATAAAGAACACACATCTGTCACCACTCTGCATCCAGAGCCTTCCATCTGGTGACTTGGACATATATATTCAATACAAATTTGTTGAATGGATGAATGAATGAAAAATACAAATGCACAAGGATTGTGAGAAAGCCTGAGTTGAGGAGATTTTGAAATTTTAAATAATATTCCCAGTAGTGGTGCAAGAACCCAGATGAGAAGGAGGTGTGGCCCTCCCTGCAGCAGTGGAAAGCCTTTCCTATTCTGGCCATCATCTTTTCCCATCTTCTTCCATATAATGGAAGACTGGCACCAATGGTTATTAGATGTGATTGTGTAAAACTGTAAAGGAGACAACAGGGAAACACAGTTTAGCAGTGTGTCGGCATGACTAAGTTGTGTGACCTTAGGCAAGTCATAACCTCTTGCTTGTATCTATTTTCTCATCTGTAATGGGAAAAAACTATGGTAAAATCATTTGTAGGACTTTTCTTGAAAATTTATGCAGAAGATTTCTGAATTGGGTGTAATAAGGCATGAACTTGAGGCCTAATTTGCCACTAAAGTACTAAAGATCTTGGTCAAAGCCATTTTCATCGTGGGTAAGCCAAATGATGTTCACTTCATGTCTGACACAGGGCCAAAGCAAGGTATATAAACATGTACCTCAGACAGTGTGGGCCGAACACTGAAGACAAAAGCTCCTCTCTCTCGAGAACCTGCCATCACCTCATCTTGGCCCTCAAGGGGTCGGAGCCTTACCCGGAGAGATGGCAAAGAGAGATAAGGAAGGGACAAGGCCGGACAGGCAAGTTCCATTTCACAGGGCATCCAAAATGACTCCCCGGGCAGAGAGAGTAATGATAGCTAAAGCCTAGTGAATATTTGTTGTGTGTCAGGCATCTTGCTAAGCACTTTGCAAGAATTAACAAAGCAAAACCTCACAATAATCCAAGAGATGATTGTCTCCTCTCTTTCCTTTTTTGCAGTACTGGGGTTTGAACTCACAGTTGTATTTCCAATTATTTTGAATTTTTCATTTTTGAGACCGAGTCCTTCTTAGTTGCTAAGTAGTCCAGCCTGGCTTGAACACATGATCTTCTCACGTAAACCTCCCAGAGTGCTGGGATTACAATCACGTGGCACCAGATCCAGCTGATAGTTTCATTTTACAGATGAGAAAACCAAGACTCAGAAAGCTCACAGAATAGTTGCAAGGTTGAGTAACTGGTTCACAAGTGACAGAGGTGGATTCCACAGTTCTTAACATCTGTATTATGTTGCTTGGCCTGGGGAAAGCCACTCCATGAGGAAGAGGGGTCCTTTTCAAATATAATTAAATAAAATATAATAAAAAAGTCCTATAATAAAAGTAAAAAGTGAACAGAGCTCTGTGGAGGGAATACTTGATTCTGATTAAAAAAAGGAAAGGGAAGGAAGAAAGAAAAAGAAAGAAAGAGAAAGAAAGAAAGAAAGAAAAATTCAAGAAACTTTCCTAGAAGAGTCTCAGAAAAGTTGAGCCTTGACAGGTACAGGATTCAGGTGGGGAGAAGTTGGGAAAAGGCTGTCTAGCAGGAGGTAAAATACGAGCAAAGGTAAGAGCTATGAAGTCACCTGCAAGTAACCGTGGAAAAGAGGAAGACGTTGCCTTTGGTGGATTTTAGAGTGCACGGTGGAAGAGTCGGGAAGGAAGAGCAAGGACTACCTGAGACTTGGATGAAGAGCTATGCAGGACATGCTGAGAGATCTGAAGTTTACTCCATAGACAACAGGAAATCTTGCTGGGTTTTGAAGAAGGGAGTCCATGGGGGTGGGATGAGGACCTTTAGCTGAGGATGACAGTGTTCTTCTTCTCAGAGTGACAGAACAGATGGAGTCGGGACTAATGTCTAAGGACACTCTGAGTGCTCATTTGGTACTTGGGAGTCATTCAGACCTATTAATGAAGAGAGTGGAATGTAAGCAAAATTTTGGAGAAGGCTGATAGACTTTTTCAAACTGGATGTTTATTTTCTGTTGTTTTGATGTCTGTTAGAAAATCCCAAACTGTAACTCAACCCTAAAGAGCCCATTAAGGCTCTAGTCTAGGTGGATAAATGGTGTTTAGATGTGCAATGGGACTTCAGAATTGTACTGTATTCTACTAGGTAGAGAATGATCCTGGTCCCTAGTTGATCTTGATTAAATTTCATCTACCTTCTGGCTCCTGGTTTCCCCTGTACTCAACTGGGGAATGCCGATTTGATCTCTACCTCCACTTTTAGCCCTACAATCTTTGAAGGAGAGGGACTGTATATCCTTTGACTTTCTACTCTCAGTGCTTAGCTTGAGAAATTTCACATGGTAAACCTAGTAAAACATTGTTGAATGTGTGGAAAAGATTGAGTTCCAGAATATGTGGAACAGTGGACTCTTTAGAGGATTTTAAATAGAAAGTTTGAAAGTGGCAAATGTTTTTAAAACAAAGAGCATAAAAACAAGCAGATCAGTAACCCAGACAAGGTAGTATTTCCTCTCTGGCTGTAAAAGAGGCTGCAGAACTGAGAGGCTATAGAATAGAGGAGACTGGTGGGGAGGAGGCCAAGGACATTGCAAGGTCAAGTAGAAACCAGATGTGAAAGAGTTTGGAGGTGGGAATACATGTTCTAGGAATATTACATAATTCCATTTGATCTGAAGAATCCAGGTAAACCAGCAATCATCAAACAGTGGAGATTTTGTCCCCCAGGGGAAATCTGGAAACATCTGCATATATTTTAGTTCATCACAGCTAAGGACAGGGTGAGGAGTTGCTACTACACCTAGTGGGTGGAGGCCAGGAAGCCTCTGAACATACTGCAGGGCACAGGGCAATCCCCACAAGAAGGAATCATCCACCCCAAATGTCCATGGTGCTGAGGTTAAGAAACCCTCATGTGAGGATCTAAGAAAAGTTAAGGCAGGAAAGAAAGTTGGGGCAACAAACTGAATGTCAGGCTAATCCATTTGGACATAGGGAGATTTTTAGTGGAGTGGTAAGAATTTGGCTTCTGGGGACTGATTCTACCACTAACTAGTTATGGACCTTAGTGAACTCACGTAATATTCCTGATCTCTCATCTGGGAAACTGGGACATTAATAGCACTAACTTTAGAGGATTATGGTAAGGATTTAAAAGATAATGCATGCAAAATACTTAGAACAGTGCTTGGACCATACTGCATGTCAAATATATTGGCTAATATCATGACTATGCATAGATAATAGAGAGCTATAGCAGACTCAAGATTAAGAGAGTGCCTAGGGATCCCCTTCCATCACTAATAATCCTAGAAAAATAGCCTAGCACAACACAGTCCTCACGTGACTATTCCAGCCATCCAATTAACTGTCCTTCTTCAACCAACTTCTGCTTCAGACGGCACTGCAGGCTGCAAGCGTTTGGGTTTCTCTTACTGTTTGTACTCTGTCTGGGCTTTGTCTCCCAGATAATGTTCAAGATCCAGGCCAGCATCTGAATGGCTTTCCAGTTCAGGCTCCTCATGGTTTGAATGAATAAGTGGAAGGAAACAGAGGAAACCAGACATGTGGACAGATGGAAAGATGGAAGCCTTCTGTGAAAGCTGCTGCCAGTGATAACCACTTTACACAGGGAATCCAAGGACGAACTTGGGGCACACTTTGGAGGCTTGTTTAAGCTACTGATGCTGTTCTTTTGGAGCCCTTGTTTGTAAACAGATATTTCTGCTGACACCAGGCTTAGCACGAGTGGACAGAGTAGAGAGCGGGGGTGAGAAGTTGAAGAAAAAGGCAGGTTGTGTCCAAGAGCCTTAGACCATGTGTTTGTTGTTGAGAATACAAAGACCTCACTGTATTCAATGAAAATGCTTGTTTTATGAGGCGAGTGGGAATATGATAGGTACATGTCGAAAATGCTTCAGAAACTGAAACAACCTCATGCCACGAGGGCTTCCTGCTCCTTCCTACGCCCAGAGGCCCACAAGCATCATGAAGCCTCAGCATCACTAAGCAAAGGCTTTGGAGATTGGGGACAAGAAGAGTCCCAGGAACAAAGTAACTGGCAGCTGTCTTCTCTGTCCCCACCTATGAAGCCTGTCCTTTCCCTAAGGGTATGGTTCTGTCTCATACCTGTATTTGGTTTTTCCTCATCTGCTAACCTGAAGATAGAAATAATTATTGGTCTAAAATATCAGCACTGATAAAGGAGCCTCTGATGGTCCAGTTCCAGACTCCAAGCACCATAAGGAATACTTATAATTGCATAACTATGCAGGCAGCGCACTTTAATTTTTTGAAAGTAGTTTTCAACTTCTGAAGTGAGTGGTTTTCAAACTGTACTCTGTGGAAATGCAGGGTTTGGTGGAATTTTTTTTTTTTTAAAGGAACTCCTGGTAGCACAAGGACTAAATGGGAATCACCAAAATTTTATTCCAGTCTTATCACAAAAACTAGTAAATAGATTACATATGGAAAGAAGAAAAGAAGTAAGGAGGGAAAGAAGGAAGGAAAGGAGGAAAGATTGATGGGATGGTAGATGGATAGATGGATAGATGGCTGGATTAGTGGGTAAAGTCCACAGGGAATAATCACCAGCAGGACCATTTCAAGCCATGTTAGAAGTAAAGGCTGATTTAAAATCTCAGAGAAACTCAGAGACCAGAGTTTGAATAAACAAAGTTGTAGATTATGTTTCTAAGGAATAAACTAATTTCTCCTCAGAGGGGAGAAATGCTCCAAATGCTTTTTACTCCAACGAGAACATAGACGAAGGAAGGTGCAGTTCCTTGGTATGATAGGACAACTCAACATCAACATTCTCATTTTCACAAATTCCCTTAAGGGTTTAGATTTTAGAGCTGGGAACAGGCTTGAGGAAATGACCTGGTATGCACCCCTGCTTTTCAGCATTTAAGTCACTCTTTGGGGGCCACAGGTCCCTTTAAGAAACTGATAACATATTCCAGAAAAAATGTGTACAGCCTCAAACTTTTACAGAAAATGTCTTGAGGTTCATAAATCTCTTCAAGTTCTTCTGAGGCCAAGAGTATAAACCCCATTCTCTTCTATTTGATCTAAAATATGAGTGCTATTTATGTGTTTTAGTTGGTGCTGGTATTAGGAAACAAATGTTAATGATGTTAGTCAAAATACTAGGCCATGACAAAAACATATCAACAACCAAATCACAGCAGGACAAGACTCGTCACTGAAACTTCGCTCCTCACTTCAGGCAATCCATCCTTTCTATAGTGATCAGACTGATCTTGAAACTCTGTGGTGTCATGCTGGAAAGTTCCTTGTACACTTGGATTAAAATTCAGATCCCATGATTTGGGTCATTTTCAGTTAGACACACAATTCTTCCAGTGCCTTGCACACCAATTTCTTTATTGTACCCAATGTGTCCTGCCCAAGGTCTACTCCCCAGCATCCATCTCTAGTTCTTCGTAACGTGGGTAACTTGGTTTCTTAATATGGCCTGAAGATAAAAATGAATGTTCCTCTGTTCCTGTCATTCCCAGTACTATTTTCTTTTATTTTCTTACAGCACTTCTCGCAGTCAGAATATAAATTTCATAATTGTTTATAGGTTACTGTCTTTTTCTCTTCATAAGAATACAAATACGAGCAGGGCATGGTTGCTCACGCCTTTAATTCCAGCATTCAGAAGGCTGAGGCAGGAGGATTGTTGTGAGTTCGAGACCAACCTGGGCTACAAAGTGAGTTCAAGGCCAGCCTAAACTGCATAGTGAGACCCTGTCTCAAAAATAGGGTTGGGGATTTAGCTCAGTGGCCTAAGCACCTGCCTAGCAGGTGTGAAGTTGTGAGTTCAATCCCTTGTACAAAAAAAAAAAAAAAAAGAATACAAATACACAAGAGAAGGGAACTTGCTCTGTCTTGCTCACTACTACATCTCACAGTGCCAGGCAAATGCTATGTATTAGTTGATCTATGGGGATGCATAGAGGCTTTCTTTTTTTAAAATACTGGTGTTGTCACTTTCTTATTATGGAACCCTGAATAAGTTTCTTCCACATTTTGAACTCTAAGTTTCCTGGTGTAAAAGAAAAGATCCAGTGTTCTAACTGTAGGACTCAGTAATCTAAAGTATTTAGGTCTAAGCTCAAGAGAGTTGGGCCCAAATTCCATGATATTTTAGCAGAACAGAAGAAGTCATAGAAACTGGGTCCTGGGCCTTCTCTGTTCCCAACTTGCAAATAAATTCTGGGTGACTTCTTTGCCTTTTCCGGTTATCACAGTCTCCATTTGTGATCTTAGGAGACAGTGCTAGAGATGTTGTAAATCTGCATTTCCATCAATATAGCTACGATTCCACAAATACTTGTTGGACTCTGCAAAGTGCAAGCTCTGGGAAGGTGCCCTGAGCATTTAGACCTCCTTCCCATCTGAATCCTGCTCACAGATGAAGAGAAGTCACTGAGGCAGAGGTGAGTATCCTGGGAACAACAGGGTCACATCCTATACAGCCATAACTAGTGTTTCAGCAGCCTGCTCCTGAAGGATAAGCATTGGAGGGACCAAACTGTGCCAGTTAAAACTAACAAAGATAGCACCATGGGCTCAGAAAGAAGAGGAGGCACAGGGACAGGAAAAGGAAAAAAAATATATATATATATACATAAGGTCAGCTCAGAGAAGCTAGGGCCACACCTAGCAGCCAATGCCATCCACAACATGTTTTCCTTCACTACTTGGTCCTTCCTAAGGTTTATGCTGTAAATCCTCAAAGCACTTGTCTATGACATCACTATCTTGCAGTCACCACTTTTCTCCCTGACTTGAAGCCCTTGTTAATCAATTCGTCCAATTAACAGTTTACTTGGCATGTATGAATGTGGCTTGTAACATGCTAAATGGTTAGAGCTATCTAGATGAAGACAGAAACGGTCTCTGCTCCTGGGGAACTCAGAGATAAACGGGAGAAAAAGACAGGCACCAAGTCACCCGAGGTAGAGCGTGCTGAATGCTTTGAAGGGGGAATATAATGGCATGCTTAGACTTTATCTGAATGGAGATGAATGAAACCGACAATGATTTCCTAACACTAGACTCCTAAAAGCTATTCTGGCTTAATGTCCACAGCTGAAGCATAGATATTATTTGATTTATGGATATATATTTGAAATGACACACGTGGTTATAGGCACTTGGAAGGCAGAGCACACATTCTGCATACACACACATACCATCAGCTTCATGAACAAATCTTTAGATCCTTTCAAATGGAAGGATTTTATGCCTTTGAATTCTCAGGGCACTTTTCAGTCCCCATGATAAACATAGGTGTTCCACAACATGGTATTTCTCCCTCTGTGCTTCCCTAGTACTCTATTAATTGCTTAGTTATAGCAGTTACCATGACGTCATGTATCTGTTTACCAGTCTGCTTCCGCCACTAGGAGCTCCTCAAGGGATGGGAGCTGTCCCTTATTCTTTCTTTTAGTCTCTATTTCCTAGCTCAGAGCGTGATTTATGAACCGTGTTCAAAAATGGTCCATTAAGTGAATGGAATGATGGACAGATGTATAGAAATAGGAGGAGGGAGAGAGGAATGGAGGGATAGAAAGAAGGGGAAAAAAGGGAGAGACAGAAGAAGCATGGGAGGGAAGGAAGGGAAAGATGTTTTACCTTCAATAAACTTTGCCCTCCTAGTGAATCTCATAGGATGTCTAAGACAGAGGTTTGGCACCTAAGAAGTAAAGTCATTGAACAATAGTATGAAGTTTTCAAATAACACTAATACCTACCCACAGTTATAACTATCATCGCAAAGCATAAAGGAAAACAAAGTGATTCAGTGGAAGGAGTACTAACTTGTAAATCAATTTTGTTGCCAATTTATTTTAGCCTTACTTGACTAAACTTAACTGACTACAATAAGTCAATTTTTGCCTAGACCTCAATTCTTCCATGGCTAACCTGGTTAGATTTGATGAAGCAGATTCTATGTCATTTCAGTTTCAGAATTTGGGAAAGGGGTGGACAAGACACTGAATCTGTTTGTAGTAAATCAGACCTAATCGGACTAGTGGGGCTGCTCAGTACAGTCAGCCTTGAGAGCTTAGTAGGGGCTCTGTTAGGGTTGAATTGGCTCCAACGATAGCTGCACCACAAATCAGCCTGGTCACTTCAACATCAGTCTTTCATTCAGAACTCCACAGTGCATGCAGCGTGTCCCCCCAAGTACTTCCCAGATTTGGCTCAGAACATGTCAGGGCCCTTCCTCAGAGGATGACAATGTGTCTCCACTGTGCATATTTGAGGGAACATGTCCCAGACTGTAATTCCCAAAAGAGGAATCCAGAAACATTTTTGGCAAAAGCAGTGTCTTTGAAATAACTGTGTTTCTCCCAGTAGATCACTTAAAGGTTAAAAAAAATAAAATGCTCTGGTGGATGTAAATGGGCTTTCTGTTCAAAAGTCACTTCCAAATAAAATATACTTTTGCATATCAAAGAGATTTCTCAGCCAAACTCTTTGAGATCTTACAGTGTTCATTCAGATTTTTTCCTCCATTTTTCTCTCCCTCTCTCCATCCCTCCCTCTTTTCCTTCTTTTTCCAAGACTACATTTGTTAAATGTACGCATTAGCCACTAGGGGCACTACCACTCACACGGATCCATTCATTCATAGATTCTTGCATATGTGCATCTCTTGTGGAACAGTTAGTGGATCGCTAGGGTGTTCCAAGCAATGCAGCAGGCCCATAGACTAAGCCAGAGATAAGATTAAAACAGCCTGGGTTGGAATTCCAGTCTCACCACCCATCAGCTATAGATCTTTCGGTGAGTCATACACATTGCTAACCCAGTTTTGGAGGGCATAACGTGCAGCACTCAGCACAGTGCCAGCACATAGTAAGTGCTCGTTAGAAACTAGCTGCTTTATGACTGTCATTACTGCTGAGAATGTGTATTCTCCCCCAAGGAGGATTCCAGATTCTGAGGTCACTACAAGGTCTCCCAACATCAAGGGAAGCAGATGGAAAAGCCCCTATCAGGAAGGCGGGAAACGAGTGAAAATCCAAGCAAAAGATATAACTGCCAGGATGCTTGAGGCCCAGTGAGACCATGATAAGGAAGAGAGAGGAAAACAGAAGAGAGTGAAGTTGAGAATTCTATGCCTACAGTGCAGACACGAAACAAATGCTTTGCAAACAGGCCAGAGGCTGAGAGGGAAAGACCAAGGCCAAAATGTGGCTTGGATTAGAGAGAGGCCACAATGTGAGCTGAGGAGGCCCTTAAATACACTCTTCCCTCCTCCCTGTTGTGGAAGGCCAAATTTCTTTTCCTTTTTAACTTCTTCGCTCAAGGGGAAATGGAATTAACCACTGTGTAATGTTTCTAACTGTGACGCACAGGGCAGGTCATGTGCTTTGGTTACGTAATGCAACGTGCCTGAGGTTCCTGGGCTATTTCTCCCAGAATTATTAGACATTCAGCCGGCTCCCTTACTTATTCATCCATTCCATAAACAATAACACATACTGCTTATTTGTATGCTAGGCTCTGAGCTAGGTACCGGAGAAGTTAAAATGGGCAAGACTCAAATACCGTCATGATTAAATGTGATTAAGAAATGCAGGTGGGTGTTTTAATATAAATGTGCACAAGGTAGACTGGAGATGGAAAGGGAGGGGGAGCACGTTTCACATTGGGATGAATCAGAGAGGACTTCTCAAAAAAGAGGAACCTTGAGCAGAATCCTGTGGAGAAATAAGCATTCTGGAAAAAGGGCACAGGATTACAGGGGACAGGGTAAGCAAAGGAAGTGATGTTTAAAAAGCCTGATGTAGCAGGTGAAAATTTCACATAATTCAGATGCTGCTGAAGAGTCATTATCTTGGACTAATAAAATCAGTTTTGCACTTACGAGAGATTTTGCTTGTTACAGGATAGGTTGAAGGAGCACAGAGATTGAGGCTCAGAGAAGCAAGCATTACAATCCCAGGGAGAGTCAGGTAGGAAATGAAGAGAGACTAAGCTAAGGAAGGAACAGGTTGGTTATGAAAATATTAAGAAAGCAGGGTAGACAGAAGTTGATGATTGACTAAATGCAGTGGTTTATATATCTAGAGTCAATAACATGAACCAAAATTAGAACACAAGATGCTTTGTAGGAAAGATGATTAGGGTAAGATGCGTTTATGACATACATCCATGTTCTAGTGGACAGCTAGATCTATGAATCTGGATTTCAATAGAGTTTGAAGATGACTAATGGTCATCAGCAGAGAGATGGTAACTAATAGAAATGGGTACAAAGAGAGGGGTGAAGTGGACCCTAAGACTTAGAAGAAGAATGCTTTATCCAGTCTGGCCATTGACATGGACAGGTCACTTTCCTCACTGACTCTCAGTTATGTATCTGTGAAATAAATGGCTTAGGTAGGTCCTTCTAGCTTTTGCACACCTTGGTTCTTTCAACTTCCTGGATTTGACTTCATGGGACTGAATAGAGTCTGTATTTATGACTTACGTTTTCCAGTTGTGAGTTCTACATCTCCTAGAGCAGAGCTGTTTGGTTCCTGCTTGCCTATTATATGCCCTTTCCTGATTTCTCATCAGCCTTCATAGATGACGAATCTGTAACCTTACTGGAGTAATATATCTGGTCACATTCTCCTCACTTCCATGTTCATACAGCAAAAGAATTAAGGAAAGATGACTATGGTGCAGACCAAGCAGAGACTTCTCTGACCATGTAAGTGGCAGGCACAGTTTAGACCATCAACTTCTTGAAGAAAAATGTCAGGACCATGGCTCTATTTTTGGTCATGTCATCCCTCTAGATGTATACATAAATACCGTGATGCAAGACTTAGGTCCTCCTGGATTTGGTTTCTTGTGTTCTCTGAATGGGTTGGAATCTGGGCTGTGACTAGGTGTTTTCACATTGAAAGAGGGTGACTTCTACTACTCTTGATGCTGGGTATATGGCTAATAAGGATAGGAAACAAACATATTTACTTTCTCTTGTCTCAAGAAAAATCTAAGTGGCCAAAGTAAAAGTGAAAGGTGTTTAGAATAGAAAGAGAGGGAACGGAGAGGGCACGAGGGCAGCAAGACACACTCCGGGCAAGACAGCTGGAGAGTCCCTACAGCAAAGGGGGTCAGCAGGTGACTATGGATATAGGAACTTAAGCATTTTTACTCATAAAATGCTCTGATTAGGATAAGCTAGAGTAAATGGTCAAGGGCTTCCTCTGATGTTCAGGAATTTGCCTAAAATGGCTTTTATATAGTAAAAAATTATGACACTTCAGGACTTTAACTGTGACCCTCAAAGTGATCACTGGAAGTCACTCAATGAGTGTATTGTATATTTAGGGCAGCTATATTATTCGCATTATTAGCAAGGTGGTTTCCAGGTATTAGGAGGTACCAATATTCCCCAAACAATGTCTTCAGTCAGTCTGTGAAATTCTGTCCTTTATATTTTGTTTTGTAGCAAAGCTTTTTGAGTAATCATTAAAATATATCTATCAACTGTAGAGTAACACTGCAAACGTTGCCAGTCAATGACATCTTAGCAAGAAAGAGGATCAGATTTTTTTTTTTTTTCTGATATGCATGTTGCTGGGAGGAGGAGGCAGAAAGTGTGTAGGCACTTTGCCCCTGAGGGTAACAGGCACAGGCCCCACCTAGTGGAGGAAAACGCAAGGAAAACGAAGAAAAGCAGAACTGTTGCCAGTTTCATAATTTTGCTTAAGGACAGCCCTGATTAGAGTTACACAATCCAAAAGGTCTCTGCTTGAAGGATTTCTAGAGCCAAGGTTGATAAATTCACAACAGTCCCATGGCTCAGATAAGAAAATTTGGTCCAGAGAGGGAAAATGACTTTCTCAAAGTCACACTGCCAAGTAGTGACAGAACTGGCCTAGAACTGATGTCTTGTGTCGTCTGGAGCCCTGCTCTTTCCTCTCTAGACAGCTGCAGGTCTGCTTTATATCTTTTCTCCAGTGGCACCTTTCAAAACAGCCATACCTGAGCTCCCTATTCAAATCTCACTTATCCCGGCTCTTCCCTCTACAGCCACGGTCCCGAGACTGCATTTACCTCTTTTTCATATACACTTAGCTGGCAAGATATGATACACAAGCTTCCTTGTTTATAGTCTGTCCCCACCTCCCACACCCACACTTTATGATCAGACTACAAACTCCCCGAGGGCACAGATAGTTTTCATAGTTAAAAACATGGTGTCCTGCACATAGCAACTCAGAAAGCAAGCAAGTGAACAAACAAACAAGCAACCCTGCCGAGTACGTAGGCAAAGAACGAACAAATTTCATGTTGTCTCTTGTTTTTATCTGAATGTCTTAGATTTTGTACAATGGGAACACATGGGTTTTGTGAAATGAAATAAAAATCTGTTTATTTTCTTTGGCTCTCACTTTAGTATAGTTGCTTGTTTGTTCGTTTGAATGCTGAGATGGTAGGAATAAACCTATCCTGAGTGGGAAAAGAGGGAAAAGTAATTCCTGGCTTTGCCAGAGATAAACTTGTCTAACTTGCACAGTTATTTAGAGAATTAGGAATAGTGAGTGGCAAAGATCTGACACACATAATACCAATGTGAGTTAACGTTTGCTGGTTACCTCATGATCTAGATTCCATTACTAAGCATTTTCCACACAGAGGCTCAGTTAATCTTCAAAACAATTCCATGAAGCAAGAACTAGTATTATCCACACTTTTCAGATGGGGAAAGCAAAGCTTGAACATTTTAGGAACTTGCCCAAGATCACGCAAATAGCAGGTGCAGGAGTCAGGAATCAAACTCAGGCAGTATGACTCTTAAGTCCTGTGATCAACTACTGCAAAATATTTTCTTAGTAAACACATACTTTTGCAGGTCATTCCCCTCAGGGCTCTAGAAGGCTCTAGAAGACTAAGAAGCTCCTTGGGCCATTGGAGATGAAGAGAAATAAGAGTCAGAAAAATGACAATGAGGGATGTGTATAAATGTGAGGGTGTGGTATATTGCTATATTTTGGATTTTCACAATCATTAGCAGATAGTACGGGATTTGTATGTGCAGGGACAATTATAGCAAACATTTCACGATACATACAGAGCTCCTATACAGCAAAGAGTTTTGTCACTCCCAACAGTCATACCCAGCAAGGCTCCACTGGCCTCTTCCACAAGGCTTTCCTCGTCAG
Source organism: Dasyprocta punctata (assembly GCA_004363535.1). Lineage (NCBI taxonomy): Eukaryota > Metazoa > Chordata > Mammalia > Rodentia > Dasyproctidae > Dasyprocta > Dasyprocta punctata. The sequence goes on along the minus strand of RJWM01000149.1, from coordinate 131,147 downwards.
CTTTCTTCCCTCGAGTGGTCCCAGATGGTCATTTAAACCTGGGGTTTCAGGTGTTCAGAGAGATGGGGAGAGAGTGCACCTAATCCTGGACTGCATCATGGATTCTGAGCTAATCTGTGTGTGACCTTGGGAGAGTCCCCGACTCTCTGGATCTCGTGGCCTCTGTATCTGCAAACTCATCAGCTCACACCATAACTAGGATCTGAGCTGTCACCTCCTTCTGCCACTCTCAGGAGATTTTAATTTTTAAAAATATTTTATTATGGAAATCTTCAATCTCACTCAAAACCACAGGGGAAAAAAAAAGGAATCATAGCCTCAAGTTTCTATAACCTGGTTTCAACACTTATTAGTTTGCTAATCAACTTTCACCTTCCCCATTTCCCCCTTCCCATGATTCATATACCAAATTCTTTTAGATAAGCAAACAAATTATTTTAGATAAACAAACTAAAATAGACAGAACATAATTTAATCCATATGCATTGTTAATGGATTAGGATATGTTAGAAAGTCATAATAATATTACTATTATCATACCTGAAAAAATTAATGATTTCTTCTTGTCAGACCCTGTCCATTCAAACTCTGTAATGTGGGAATGTATTCGCTCAAAGGTAATTTTGTGGGATAGCACGAATAAACACAGTCAGGTGAGGAGAAAGTTGGGGAGGCAGAGGCCTGTCCTCCAGCATCCCCTCAGAGACTCCCTAAGATTACTGGGCACGGTGCAAAAGCACTTATTCGGTCCCTACCCTTCCTTTTAATCCTGAAACAGCGAGGACTAAGCAGAGTAGTAAGATGTCAGGGTCATATGGGAGTAAGTGGCAGGGTTCAGCAGATTTGTGAAGTTTCAACATCAAAGAACTCTACTGAGGTCACAAGCGTGAAGGTTTGCTGACTCAATCACTATTCCTCACCCACAGTGGGAATGATGATAATAAAGGCACCTTTCCAGGAATGACCTTGACTGCACAAATCCCTCACACATCTCACCTTCTAGCTCCTACTAACCGTGCTGACATATACACTGGGTTCTGATCTCAGCCAAGAGCTTCCCCTGCCATGGTCTCACCTAGTCCCCATGACAACTGAGGGATGAAGATGTTGAATGTATTCACACCTGAAAACCTTTCCCTGGATGCCCCAGGTGTCACAGCTCAGAAGACACCAAGTTCAAATTTAACTCTGACCTCCTGCTTCTCAGTTTCAGGTCTTCACACAACTGAGGGGCCCAAACTTACAAGTCTTGGTTCCTGGCATCAGAATCCCCGGGGAACATTTTCAGTCACTGCATCAGGAAGAAGTAGGGTTCTTGGTGCAGCACAAGGAAGAAAGGAGCACATTAAAGGAAAGGGAACTAAATTCTAAAGAAGCTGGCGAGGGAAAAAATAGAAGCCTGCTGGGTGTATGAGCCTCTGGCCTTAGGTAGACAAACTATAAACAGGCCACGCAGGGAGTTCGGGCTGGAGTACTTGCACGTTCTCTTCTTCCTCGGAGATACCTGAAGCCAGTGCTGGTTTCAGTGTGATCAAAAAGTGAGGAGTTTTTGAAAAAGTAGGAACACACACCTGCCCACACAATTAGTCCAACTGGTAAATCCTCAGAGCCGAGCTTCCCTTTTTATACCCTTTATTCCTGTTCTGGTAGGCTCCCTCCCAACACTCTAGGGGAGCCGCTTGAAGCCAAGCGCGTGGTGCTCATTGTATGACCACCTAACGGGAGCATTCACAGTTTAAAGGAGGCACCAGAAGGAGAGGGTATGGTATCACACACTGGAAAAATGGATGAGCAGGCACCCTGATGCTCAGAGGTTTGGAGAAAGTAGGAGGACCCAGGATGGAAGAGGGATTCATCCCAGTGTTTGGAAACTCAGAGCTGGGACAACTGGATTTCTCTAAAGATTTAGCCACTAACCAGCTCAGTAAGCAGAGGATGATGCTTCTCCTTTGGGCCTCAACTCTTTCACCTGTTGAACAAGAGGATTGGCTTGGTGACTTTCCCCAGTGGGCTTTCAATATTGCCTAAGAAGTCGTTGAGAAATAGCAGTGCCCAGGCTAATTCCAGGTCCATGTTAGGGTCCAGTCTGAGCTGAAGGATGTTATCAAAGCTGGTGATTCCAAGTTCATCCCAGAATAGCAACTACTGGACCAAAAGATTCTCGAGGCTTCTTTAAGAAGGAAAAGGCCTATGAATATAATTTCTTGTGACCCTGACCCTCAGTTTCCCCACTGTACAGTGAGCTGTTTGACCCACATGACAGCCAATCTAGGCATGGGCTGGCTATATCCATCACTCCACTCTGGACTTCAAGATTTCCTTCTTGTGTGTAGAGAGGACCAAGAGGCTCTGCTTCCTTGGTTTCTTCAGTCCCTGTCACTGCCATTTGCCCCCTGATCATCAGTGTAGGGGAAAGTGAGAGTTTGGAGGGCACCTGGGGAAGGAACAGGAAGCATGTGACAACAGATCTGGCTTCCACTCCTGGGGCTGCATGCTATGCTGCCATGCTAATAGGTTTTCTGATTTGCAGGTCTCAGTGGTTCTAGATCATTTGGCTCTCCCTGGCAAAGGGCCACTCAGAAGAGATCAAAGTGAAAAAAAAATTATCTGAAGTCCAACTGTTTCACAACGGACACTACCCACACTAGGTAAACTCCCCAGCTCAAACAGATCCGATTTTCAAAAGGCAAAGCTCACAAATAGGAATCTGAAGTATGGCTATTTACAAGTCACAGCTACCCATGACTGAGTCCCTATTATGAGCTGACACTGGGCAAGGTACTTTCTTCATGCTTATGTCCCTGAAATGCCCTGAAATCACTGTGCCCACTTAACACGGGAGAAAACTGAGGATAGAAAGGGAATGACAAATCAGATGACACAGTAAGTAGCTGGTGAGTGACCTTCTGAATCTAGAAGCAAAACAAATCTGCTAGATCAAATCTGAATCTCAGGGATGAGATTTTGTCCCTACTTCTCACCCTTCTTTAACTTGTACCTACATGATGGCAAACAGAAGTGATGAAAGGAACAGAAACATTCTGTGGGTCCTGAAGCAAGATTAAGGAAGGGAACACAGGTCATTTCTCTCTCCATATAGACTGCTGACAGAGGAATTGGGCACCTAGGACCAGAAGAATCCCATGGGCTGTGCCCACCCAAAGCCCTGAGGAACTTTGGTCCAAGTCCAAAGTTGAACTCTCTGAGATGCAGACTCTTTTCCAGTGGAGTAGGTTCGTGATGCCCACTCCTAGGCTGCTCATAAGTGTGAAAGGCATAAGGCAAACTCTCGGTTCGGTATTTGGCATCTTATAAATGCCCAGGAAGATCAAGTTTACTTTCTGTTTTTAACTACTCTCAGTCCAGAAAGCCTAGGCTGAGATCTTTGGGGAATCATGTCTAATAATCAGAGTGAATTTTGCTGAGCACTTACTTTGTAACAAGTCCTATTGCAAGCACTTCCATATATATATATATATATATATATATATATATATATATATATATATAAATTCACAGCACCCTATGAGATAGGTGTCCATGCCAATCTGGTTGATGCTGCATCCCAGAAGAATCTGCCACTTTATTCCAGGGCGCACAGTTAGTTAAGGGCAAAGGTAGGTGGACACTTAGGTAACCTGGCCACTAGAATTGAGCTCTAACAGTTGCAATATTTTAGATGCCGGATGGGACTGTAAATGAAGAGAGAGCCATGTTAATACACACTCTTTAAATCCCTAGCCCCGCTCTCTTTGAGGGGTTGAGTGAGAAGTAGGAAGTGGGGGCTACAGAAGGGAGGTGGGAAACAGACTCTAGAGAGTAACCAGCAAACTTAATCCATTCCAACATTTAGAACAAAAGAAACAATGCTGGCAAGCTGAGGTGCTGGATAGGATTCAGGTAAATCCCTTTCTCCTTCCGAGCAGGAATTCCAATCCCTGAAGGAAGGGGAGTAGGGATGGGGTGGGGGGAGGGCAACACTTGTGGGGTCCACACTTCACTTATCTAACAGGTCAGGAGAAACTTTAACAAGATTAACTGCTGCTCAGGGCCTCTGCTCCATGGAGAAAATTGAGTCTATTGTTTTCTTTCTCTTTCTTCCAGATGGAAGGGTGTGGGGGGCACAGTTGGGGATGAGGGGCAGGGGTTTGGATCTGGCCTAGTGTGGTACAAAAGCAACTGGATGTGTCACATGCAGCTCCCCCAGTCCAACTTGAAAGGGAGCTCATATTGCCACATGGGAGGGCTGTGACCCGGGTGGTGGTCTTTGTGGGGTGAGAGGTGACAGCGTTTATGAGCGGTCCTCCCAGTGGAGTAGGGGGCAAGGCATGGAAGTGGAGATGCCAGGGACTAAATCCTACTTCCTTCCATCAGAAGCACTGTCATCTGCATGCCCCTCCCCACCTTTCTGTGTTTCTTTCCTCCCCTTTGGTTGAAAGGATAACTGACTTGGGTAACCTGGGTAGATCCTTCTCACAGTAGCCTTAAAGGATTCCTCAGGGCCAAAGAAGTATTCATTTCTGTCCAGGGCTCTTAAAAGAATCCTGCATACATGTGCTTTCTAACTTCAGCTTTGTTTTTGTCTGTATAAGCCTTTCCTCCTTTATTTATTAATATACAGATATTTTCTCTTTTGCTTTCAGAAAAATTAAGAGCCATGTTGTCCGAGCTCCAGAAGCAAACTGCTCCTTCCCTTCTTCCCCGCTGCCTCTCCGGATGCCTGTCTGAACCCCTGTCAGCGGAGTTTGAACCAGGGCAGAAACAGCACCCCAGGCAGGCAGATGTGGTAGAGCATCCACCTAGCAGGAGCATCAAGGCCTGCCTCCGCCAGACGACAGAGCCGGTTAACAGCACCATAAAATTAGACGTTTATGAAACCCAATTGAATCCTGCAGCAAACAGTGATGTAAGGAAGCCTGGCCTGACAAGGGGGCGGCGGCCCTCTGCCTGAAATAGCAGTGCGGTCCCTGCTGAGCGATGACTGCTCTTGAGATAAGTGACCAGGGATTCCGGAGAAGGCAGTGATGCCCAGCTAGAGAAAGCCAGCAGGTCAGGGCAGCAACCTGGGCACCCGAGGTCGCAGCTGGAGGATGCACCTTAGCGCCCGCCTCAGACCCGTCTCTTCCAGCCCTAACTTCCGTCCAGCAGGGAGCTGAAAAAGTACTTCTGCAAAGAACCTCTGTTTGCTTTTTAATTCAAGGAGAAGCAGGTTCTTCTCAGTCCAACAGTCTGTACCGCGCGGAGGATACTGCAGAATGAGTCTTTTCTGGCGCGCGGCCAGGTGTTTACACACCGCCAAATCTGGCTCGGACTCAACTAGGGGAGGGGAAAAAAAAATCCACCAGAATCCTCGGGAGAAAAGCTCCTGGCTTTCTGGTGCTACACGACAGCCGTGCCTTTTTTTTTTTCTTTTGAGAGGAATGTTATTTCCACACATAAAATGGACCAGGCATTTTATACAAGCAATAATAACCTAATGTTCCCCCATCCAATTAAAGTATTTTACTGCAACAATCTTTGTGTGAGACTGAATAAGTGTTCAGGAGAACGATGTGTAGAGAGACCCTGGTCTGAATTACAGATACTTATAAAGCAGTCTCCCGGTGGAATCCGAGGACGTAAATATATATCACAGTCTTTGCACGGATGATACCTGTGTACCCCCTGGGGAGGACACGCCTTCCAAATCACTGACAGGACAGGTAAGGACTAGGAAAAGCCAGACTTACTCATTTTTGTTTTTAACCTCCACACAGCAGATTGTGCTTTTCATATGATTAGAAAGAGAAGGACACGTACCACATATCCTGAATTAGCACCATCATCACCATTATTCTGAATACCGTCTTTTACGACTCCATATCATACCCTCCTCTGACCGAGTCGGGTTCGGGAGCCAAATGTGAATGAGCTCGGTTTCCCTCTCCTTTCCTTGAAAAGCGGGGAAAATAGCAAGCGATGACGTCAGGGGCGTGTGTGTATGTGTGGTGTGTAAGTCATTCTTGCTCTCCTTTGGTACTTAGAAAGTGGGGGCTCTGAGAGGGTAGCTTCCTGGTATAACAACAGATTATGGATCGCCCGAAATGGACTTCATATAAATAAGATAGTCCATGCAACGTTAGAGAAAGTCCACGCCAAAGAAAGACAGAACCCTGACTGCCCCAAGAGCTCGGAGCTTTCCCTTCTAAGAAAGTGTGTGTAAAGGGGTGGGATCGCGAAGCGCCTGGGTAAATCTCCTGGCTGCAGCGAAGGGGGAAGCCCTCCTCTCACTTTAAGAAGTCCCAGGACGAGGCAAGATCGTTTATGAAGGAGGGAATCTCCCAGACACAAGGCAAAACTTTCCTCTTCTCCTCCAGCGCCGCCCGCCCCCCGTTTTATTAAAGACATTTCCACAGATTCGTTTGCGGGGGGCGGGAGGGGGGCTGTTGGAACGTTTCTAAGGTTCGCAACTCCTGCTGTGTCCGGTTCCACTACGGGCTGTGCTGTGGAACGGCCTAGGGCGCAGAGAGGGAGGGCGAGGAGGGAGACCTCAAATTCATTACAGGCTCATAAAAGTCCCAAATGAGAAAAGCGCCCCATTTCGCAGCCGACTCTGAGAAAGCCTGGCGGGTTGTGCGCCGGGAAGGTCTCGCCCCAGCCCGAGTGACAGGCGACAGGTTTTAAAAGCAAGGACATGAGATGGCAGTGCCTGTGTGGGGACGAGGGGCTCACGGGCTCGCGCGGGCGCGCGGGCGCCTGTGTGTGTGTATGTGTGTGTGCGCGCGCGCGCGTTGGGGAGGGGGGTCCCAGAGGCAGGATTGGAGCACAGAGCAACTTTGGGACACTTCGAGGACTTCTAAGTCTGGCTACCACAACAACCTTGTCCCTGCTGGTTTTCAGGCTAATGGGGCCAAATGCAGAGGGTTACCTCCATCAGAAAGTCCGCGAGACCAGTGGGCCTCTAGCCTCCCTTCACGTGCAGCCCAGTTGGGTCATTCCCCTCCCTTCCAAACCCAGAAAGAGCGCATCTCCACGTCCGGAGCGCCGGCTGCGCTCAGTGGGCTCCCCGCGGACCGGCCCTCTCACATGAAGGTCCGGATCTACCCAGAGCGCGCTCCAAGTCGCGCCAGGGGGCCTGGCAGCGCCGCCGTCCGCGCCCGCCCATTCCGCGGATAGGGCAAAGTGAGGCTCGCGGTCTGCCCCGGGCGTCCCCGCACGGACACACTCGCGAGACCCGGGCCCGCCCGCCACCCGCGCCCTGACACACGCGCGCCCCTGGGGGTACAGGGACCGTGCAGCGCCCACCCGGGGTGCCTCGCCTACCTGTGATCACGGCTGGAGACTTCTGGCCCCCTTCGGCTCGCAGCCACACTTGCAGCGTGAATGCGTCCCGGGGCAGCTCCAGGTCGGCCCGGAGGCGCAGCTGCTCTCTGCGCCCGCTGAAATAGAGCGCCCGGCTCGGCGGGCTCGGCTCCTCCGCGGCGCCCCTCGCCTCCCGCTGCTGCCGCCGCCGGGGGACGCGCACGGCTTCCCAGGCACCGCCCGGCGGCGGCGGCGGCGGCGGCGGCGGCGAGGCGCGGCGGCCGCGGGCCGCCCGGGTGGCGCAGGTGGCCGGGCTGGCGGCGGGGCGCGGGGGGCGGCCGGCCCGCGGGTCTCTCCGGGCCCGGCGGGGGCGCTCGGCCAGCCCGCAGCCCAGCGCGGCGCTCAGCAGCCCCAGGCGCAGCACCCAACTCCAGAGCCGCATGTCCGACGGTCCCCCCCGCCCCCCCTTCGCCCCTGCACCGCCGCCCGGAGCTGCCAGCTTTGGGAGCCTCCGCGCGAGTTTCTCCGCTTCTTCACCTTCTTGGGCGAGCCCCCCCCTTCCACTTGCTTTTTTCTTTTCTTTCTCGCTTTCTTCCTCAAGGTGTGTGCTCCACTCCCCCCACCTTTGAAAAATACAGTCCAACTCCTCCTG
>RJWM01000149.1:112500-123114 GCA_004363535.1 Dasyprocta punctata | reverse complement strand
GCTCCCGAGCAGTCCGCTCCACCTTCCCGATTGAATGAGTCCCTGTTAAAAACTGCGGGGATCATGACTAATCAATCAGTTTGGAGAGGCCGAGTTACCCAGCCTGCTTCCACTTTGCCGTTCTTCACTCCTGCTTCTCCACCCCCTCTTTTTTTTTTTTTTTTTTAGAAGACAATCTTAAAGTAACAATTTAATGAAATTCTGTACACACCCCCTTATGGTCCTCCCAGCCCTCCTCATTTCTGCTCAAAACACACATTGCTGTTTTTGTTTTGTTTTGCTTGCTTTTTTCCCCCTTCTTCACCCCCTCCTTTATTTTATTATTATTTTTTTTCCTCTCCTGGCGGGAGAAAAATCTCTCTCTCCTCTCAGGATCCCCTTTGCACTTCACTGGTAAACCTCATCTCTTTCCATAGCACATAAAGAGTCTTGAAACTTGATTCTCAGGTTTTTAAAAATATTCTCTCTCCTTCTCTCCCCCTCTCCTTCTTTCCCCCGTCTCCCCTCTCTTCTCCTCCTTTCTCTCTCTTCCCTCTCTGCTTTCTCTCACTTTCCTTCTGTCAGTCCACCTATCTTTTCCTCCCTTCTCTCCCTTCCTCTCCCTCTTTCCCGCTTCTTTCCTTCCTCTCTTGCTTTCCCGTCCTTTCTCTTTTTCCCTTAAAGTTATGCGATGATGAACCGGTCCCCTCTTTCTTGAGCCCCCATGAGTCTCCCAGCATCAGGCTGCAGTTAACCTAAATACTGTTTCCAAAATCCTCATGGAATTAGCAGTTAGACAGCAGAGGAAAGGCATTTCCCAGGACATCTGCCTTTCAAGAACTGTAGACCCAGCAAAACTAGGTTTCCCAATTTTCCCTTCTATTCTCATAAATATTCTCTTGATTGTTAGAAATTATTTTAATTTTATGTAAGCAAAAGGAGAAAAATACTAATTTCTCTGAGTTCAACCTATGCAATTCTAACACTGTGCAAGTCACAGGTAAGGGTCTGACCATTTGGTGCTTCGAAGATCTGTTTTTGAGCTGGGGCATATATGTAATTTTTTTTTTCTTTTTCCCCCTCTTTATGGAACTCAAAAGCTCCCCCTTATGGCAAAATAGTTCTTCTTTCTTTTTTCCCCTCCAACTGTTTAATAAGTCAAAATGAGCTAGCAAGGGTGGTTTACAAATTATCAGTTACCAATCTGTTAAAAAAAATGGAGTGATAAAACCACGCTGTGTGAGGTTTGCATGTAGATAGAGTCCTGGAAGCCGGAAGTGAGGTTAACTCCACTAACTTGCGACTTTCTCCCCCCAGGATGCTTTTGTCCACAGAGCTGCTCCACATCTTTAGTTGGCATCCTGGCTTTTTGCCTCAGAGGGAGAGAAAACTAGGGGAGAGTGTGTGCTGGTAAAAATATAAAGATGTGTAAGATGGGCAAATGACTCAGACATCCCCTCCATAAAAGTGGGAATGTAGTGTGTGGGGATGATGACTGCATTCTGAAAACAGGAGATCCCAGATTCAGGTCTTTCTCATGTGGCAAGAACTTGCCATAGAGCTGTAGGCCAAGAATGCCTGAACTCCATTTCTCCAGTTATAAATGAAAATCACAGTCTATCCTAAATGTGTTTTCAGACAGTGGCCAGAAGAAAAAGGATTTTGTGTGCACAATGCCCTGGACAAGGAATTTGTCTAAGCAAAAAAAAAACCCTCTTATTTTCAAAACCTCCCCTAAGTTACCTGTTTAAATCATAAAGTGACCATTCAGTAAACAAATCCATAGTGAACTGCATCAGTTACGTCATTCTGAATCCCCCTTCTTGCCTGACAGAAGGTGAAACATGAGTAGTGACTCACTTCATTTGTGGCAATTAGGCATTTGGAAACTGTGGCTCTTCCATGGGATGTTTAAATCATTGTATGCAGTGGCGTTGAACACACTTACATATTTGGGGTTTTATCAGCCTTCCCATTAGCAGTGAGAATGTGTGGTTTTCAGTTCCAATCCTCATTTGCTCCAATGCCTGTCTGTATCCTGTCCTTCATTTCTCTCCCTTTCCCCTTCCTACCTGTAAAATGGGTTTATCTATCTGACAGGTTTATTTTGCAGGAGATGTTTAGGGGCACAGTACTCTGTCAGGTGAAGAATTGCTCTGCAAATATTATTTATTCTACAGTGGCTGTCAAGGACAAAAACAAAATTGAGGAGACGGAGTTACTTTTCTCTGTGACAGTCAAGGAAAGGACCAAGAAAACCATCTACTAGAGGTCCTTGAACTGCTGACCTCAGTCTCCGAATACGTTGGGAACATTTGGCAAAGCCTTGATTGTGTTAGCTCATTGAACCTGCAATTACCGTGTAAGCCACTCTCACTCTTTATGCACGCATGTATGCGTATACATCTGTATTTGTTTGTTCTTAATGGAGTGCACAAAATTAGATGAGTTGTAACATTTGCCTCATAAACCATCAATGAACTGCGCATAACTTTCCACTTACTTGTATGTAATAATTTATCTCCAGCACTCTGGGAGGCAAAGGCAAGATGATTACAAGTTTGAGGCCAACTGGGCCAACTTAGCCATTTGGTGAGATCCTGTCTCAAAATTAAAAAAAAAATATATAATAAATTACAAAGAGGAAAGGCTAGAGATACAGCTCAAAGCAAAAGCCCTGCATTCATTCCTTAGTACTGAAAAAAAATTACCATGTCCTGCTACCCATTTTTAACTCCATCACTTGATCTCTTTCCAACACTCAGGTGACTGGAACTCTAATTCTTAGCTATGCGAGATCTTTGAGTCTTACTTTGCTTTTATGCAAAATGAAAGAACTCTTAAGACTCTCAAGATCATGTACAGATCTGTACGATAATGAAGGCCCTGATTATCAGAGTATAGTAGCAGTTTTCATCCAGTCTCCCCATATTTGGTTGCTTCTCATCCAAATCCTCACTCCCCAGGACTCCTTTAAATTTCAGACTTATTTATTTATTTATTCATTTATTTAATTATTTATTTTTGGACCTAAGACTTCTTTTACTGTTTCTTCACTATTGGGGTATGCTTCTTCAGTTCCACTTTATTTGATAATAGTTAAAAAGCTAGAGAAAGCATAAGTTTCTGCAAGATGTTAGGAAAGTATCAGCAAAGCAGAGCTCTACAGATTGGAAATTATTTGAATGGGTGAAGATGGTTCAAAGTACACGTTTCAGAGTCACCATGACCTGGGTTCCTATGACCTTCAGCTTATTGCTTAATTTTTTCTGAGTCTCAGTGACCTTATTTTGGAGTCATCATGAGGATTAAATTAGCATGCTGCCTGACATAGTAGGTGGTCAATAAATAGGCACCACTTTTCTTTCCATTGATCTAAATTTTATGACCCTTAGGCTTTTTTAATCATCTCTCCTCTAGAGCCAGAGCCCTGTCTAGTTCTTAACTCAAAGCCAGACAGGTTATTTTCATGTCAGAACTCCTAGGGCAAGCCTTATCTGTCTTGCAGAAGCTGGAACTAAATGAGATAGGAACTTGCATTGTTCTTGGTGTCCTGTTTATGTCTTTCCTCCCAGATTAGAACATTTCAAGGGCAAAGATCTTCCAGGATCCATTTAGTCACCTGCTTGGAGAACCTCATACTCATGGCAAAGCTTCCCACCGGCCTGAAGGGCTCCCTCCTCTGGGATCTCATAGAACTTCCTCTGAATTTCTATCAGCACATTCCCAAGGCAAATTGTCACAGTTATGTATCTTCCTCAATTCCCTTTCCATTTAGGACAAAGACTGTTGCATTTATAAATGTGTTTCCCTAAGTGCTTAGACCAGCACTTTGCACATAAAGGTCCATGCCACTGTTGAGTTTAAATACACCCACTTTGCCAGTCATGGTACTATAAATGTATTAGGATCTTAAAAATTATTAATGCAACTTCTTATTTTCTCAATCTCAACTGTCTCAGATGATGCATCGAAGGACACCCCAACAGACATGGTAAACTTCTCAGACTGCTCAAAACGTGGACTTGAGAGTAGAATAACTTAGTCAAATGCTGTTTTTGCTAAGTAGTAATTCTAGTAACAGCTTACATTTATTGACTATATGCTAAGTTCCTAACAATGTGCACGTGCTTTCTGTTGGCACACAATCATCTAATCCTCCTAATAAGGCCACAGAGCAAGTCTAATAATCATCCCATTTTATCGTAGAGAGAAACTGAATCAGAGAGATTAAATAAATATTGGAGAACTCAAGTCAATTCAGACCTAGCACTCTATGTACTAGCTCTGGTAGCTAGGAGTAAATCACTTAACTCTCTGAGTTTCATTTTTCATTTTCACAGACTTCATAATGTTATCTGGCAGATGAGATGATTAATATTATGTTGCACCTTGGCAAGTACAAATCAGTGTAGAGTCCACACCGGCTTCTTTGCTTCCTCGTCAATAGTAGTTTGTGTTAATGTAAGATATGTACTATGTTTTATGATTATGATAATCATGTCAGCGGTGAAAAGGATTCCCCAGTATCAAGTGCCTACTACGTGTTAGACTCTACTGTGTTTTTAATATTTCTGTCCTCAAGAGTAGGAGGTAGGCTTGAAATCAATTTACCTGAATCGCTCAGTAGTTTTCTTTCTTTTTTTTTTCTAAAATCATATTTAAGAAATTTATTCCTCATAGAGGACTTTTGAACATTTCTACGAGTCTTCTGGAAAAAATGCATAATTGTTCTGAATCAAAAGCTACAAAGAAAGAGAGCTGGTGCTCACATTGTGTATGTGAGGTGGGGGGAGGGAAACTGAGGTGAGGGTCCACTTTGTCTAGAAGCAGAACTGGCAGGCTCATGGTGTTTTCCTCCGTAATTTTGTAATCTTTCGTGGTCAGGAGTGGATGGTTCTGGAATGTACTGGCCTCATTTCTTAATCTTCTACTAGGCTGATGGTTAGGAAACTGAGACAGAAACTTCTAGATTCCAGCTCCAGTCGCTTGACTCATGTCAAAGAACTCCACTTTGTTTATCTCAGGTACCCTCACCAACATTTCTTAGGCTTAGAATTTTACTTGAGGATGAAGACTACTGATTCTCAATATATGTTTCTTCTTCTAATTTCTAGAAAACCCACTCACTTTATGGACTCTTGTTATTCTATACTTGTACTGTCTTTGTAATAATTAACTATAACCTATCATAACATACTATCTTTTGGTTGTGTATATTTTTATTTAATCCTCAGAACAATACTCTGTAGTTTTTTTCTTATTCTTTGCATTTTGCAAACAAATGAAAAACAATTAAGCTTAAGATAATGAGGTTTTTTAAAAAGTTGCTTGGATTCTATGACACATTTGAACCCAATTCTGTCTCACTCCAAAGTCCACATTCTTGACTACTGGGCTGCCCTTCCTCTAATCCACCTTTAATCTTTCTATTGTTTTAAATTGGAAACAAGAAAATATCTTTAAAATCTTGCGGAGGAAGAAGCTTTGTGAGAAATCAGATGTGGGTAATGGTGGGCAGGCATTCTCTTCATTTAGTATGCATTGCCTTGTTCTGTTGACTGGAAAATGAAATGTTTGATAACACCTTCCGTTTAATTCCAAGATGAATGTGTCTTGTGGCTTATTTGAAAGGAGGCTTTGAGTCACATAATGGACAATGCTTTCCACTCTGCTTTTTTTTTTTTCCAGAAATAGCAGAATCACTGCCCAACTGGCCACTTTTATTTTAAATGAGATTGAAGGCATGCAGTTAATTATTGTGTGTTGAAGACTTTGCCATGGGAAACTGGTCCAGCATTGCTTTCTGATGAACTCAAGCTATACCAGTCAAGCATATCATGACTTCTTGGAATCTTCTGTGTGCCATGCATGGACCAAACCCATATTCTTACAACTCAATGAAGTTGGTTTTGCTTTGTTTGTTTGAAAAGATGAGGAAACTCAAGTTTAAAAGAAAAGGGTTCGATTTGTCCCAAATCACCTCTCTACATGATATGCATCAAAAATAGGACTCTACTTAGGGGTTTTACTCAATCTGTTGTAAATGTCACTGACTCCACGACATTGTCTCTGTTCAAATGCATCATTTCTACAGACTATTTAGCTTTTTCATTCCTCTTTTTGGTTGTACTTTTGTATCTGTCCTTCTTTCGTGCTAGACTTGATACTCCTTGTAGATGAGACTCGAGTCTTGTGCCTTTTACCATCCCCCAGGAAGTTTATCCGGTGATTTTTGCCAAACTCCCAGAGAACAGTTGATGATCTCCATGGATTTTCATAAACCCTACCTACGGGACTTGTAGAAAATGCCACGATTTCACCAGATCTCTCTAGATTGAGTCCTTCAAATTCTTAAAGTTCAGTTGAAGAAAGCCATTGCTGGTTATTTCCAGACTCTTCTCTCATGCTGTTTTCCAATAGGAAAGAATCTGAAGCTCTCATATCTGATTCACAATCTGTTCAGCAAGCACTATCACATAGCCTTATGCTACTATTAATCTTGTTTCACCATGTACAAAATGGAAATAACAATGTCTCCTTCCCTTCCCAGACAATGGTTATAAAAACGATACAATCCAATATAGTCAAAGTGCCTGCACAAAGGAAAATCACTACAGAAATGGCTCCCTCGTTTCCAAGTCTTATGTACATGTCCTCTCTGGTCAAATAGGATGTGACAACACGGAGAGGAAGTTTTTTGTCTTAGAAACAGGCTTGGGGGCACAACAAGTGTGGGTTTAAATCTTGGCACTGTCACTTACAAGATACACACCCCTGGGCAGATTACCTCAGCTCTCTCTTGGTCTCCATTTCCTCATCTGTAAATAGGCTTAAAATTACCTACTTTGCAGTATTGTTGTGAGGCATGAATGAGATAGTAAAGCCCCTGGCGCCATGCCTGGCACAGAGGACATGTTAGAGATGCAGCTGTCTGCATTAGTGTCTGTCTCTTACTGCAACCAGGCCATTGCCAGCACTCCAAACCCAGGAGTGCTAGGCAGAGAGTTACACAAATTTATTTGGGCAATTTTAACCTAACAGACCTGTTCCAGGGGATTCCATGACCTACAGAAGGACTCAGTCCATACTTTGTGAGGGAAGACAAATGACATTCTTTATTTTAATTGGAACCCTCTTCCTTCTCTTCTCTTCCCTTCCCTTCCCTTCCCTTCCCTTCCCTTCCCTTCCCTTCCCTCCCCTTCCCTTCCCTTCCTTTCCCTCTTCTCTCTTTTCTTTCGTTCCTTTTCCTTCCCTTCCCTTTCTTTCTTTTCCCTCCCCTCACTTCTCTTCCCCCCTCCTTCTTCTGTTCATCCATTCTTCTTTAATTTTAAATTTCAGACTCTCTAGGGACTAAGGAAGGTAATCTAAGGAAAGTCACATGTAAATGAGTCCTTTTTTATTTCTAGACGTTATTTCTCTGTGCTACATCATGCTATGCAAGCAGCACTGAAACTGAAACTTCTTAGACAGGGGACTTAACTTAGGTACTTGATTTGTCCACCAGCATGACTGGCAAATGCTCTGTCTAGGCGGTAACATGGGGACTGGCTTCATATTCTCCTATAAATACGTTTGGCCTTTCTTTTTTTTTTTTTTTTTTTTTTCTGTTACCAGCAGGACTAAGTAGCAGTTTGATAGTGGCAATAGAATCTTTGCAATAGTTGCTGACATTCAAAGCTAAAGAATGGAACCCTAGACAAAGAGATCGACCATGAGTGAGTACTAGATTATAAGAATCTTCTTCCCAATCCCCTTCCCTCCTTCTCTTCTTCCTTAATTCTTATATAGCATACTAATATAGACACAAATGATTATCTGAGAAATAAAAAGAGCTGAGCTTTAAAACAGATCTGATAAAATGAGCCTCTTGGCACACAGATGTAACTATACCTACAAATGCCTATCCCTGTCCTGTCTCATAAAAATTACAACTTCACTTGCTGAACACTTCATTATCACTGTGCCGCAGCATCACATAAAACTAGTTTCTGGCAGATGCGCACCCAGCCCTGAGTAGGTTCCTCTTTACTTGCTGAGGAAAACAAACAAACAAACACGTATAAATGTAATCATTTCTTGAACATAATATAAAGTTCATTAGGAATTATTCCTGTTATTTATTGTGAATACTAACAGTCTGAAGACTGGTACAGCCTCAAAGGCAATTGTTTCACTTAGGGACAGTTAGTAAACTAGATTTATGCTTTACAGTCAGAGAAGCTGTGTGATGATTATCTTCTTCAGAATTTTTGACATGGGTGTCATTATTTTTAGCAAAAATATCAACACTGTAGTGAACCTCAGAAGTCACTACATTTGATTAGAGGGATTTCTTTTTTTTTTTTTTTTTTTGACAGGCTCTTGTTATGCAGTTCAGGTCGCTGAGGCTGGGCCTGAACTCACTATGTACCCTATGTAGTCTGGACTGACCTTGAACTCATAAGGATCCTCCTGGGTCAGCCTCCTGAGTGCTGAGATGACAGACATGTGCCACTAGAGTCACTCAAGAGTGACTTCTTATAAGTGTCACATCACACAGAGCAATGTATCCTTGATGGCAGCCATTATGAAATTTTTGAAATTTTAATGAAAATTCTCTGATTATTTCCATAAACTATGCCATTATAATGTTACTCTTGGGAAAGATGCTGCTGAGTTAACAAAACCTATGGATATATATGCACCCAGGAATACAGAAATAGGAAGAAACTTATCTAATCGGTGTCATCTGCATTTTTAAAGATGGAAAAATTGGGGGCTGGGGATTTAGTTCAGCTGCATAAGTGCTTGCCTGGCAAGCATGAGGTCGTGAGTTCAATCCCCAGTATCAAAATAAAATAAAATAAAATAAAATAAAATAAAATAAAATGATGGGAAAATAGAACAGAAGGAGACACCCTCTAAGTATAAGCTTTGCTGGGACAAGACTGCAGACCTACTGAGTCCTATACATAGGCCCAATGTACTCTAATGCAATATCTGTGAATAGCACTAAACTAAATCTTCTTAGTAGGATATGGTAAAAAGGACATTCTTAAGGTCTACAGATTTCATTAAAACATTGAATGGGCACCATTATCGGGGAGTACTAACAATAACATAGCTAGGAAAATGATGCCATAACTCTTACAAATGATGCTCCCTTTTCTGAGTGGTCCTAATGCAAGGATCTGCACTTTTCCATGATGCAGAAGACCGATAGCTGCAGAGATTAAAAAGTCTTCATAAAAATCGTCACCATCATTGGCACTTTTTGTCCTTGAGGAGTGACTGTCCACATCGTTCACATTTTCCCAGGGAATTGTGACATCCTCTGGGAAATTATCTATGGATGTTGTACTCCTCCATGGCACAGGTAAATTCTTGAGGTAATTATATGCATCTGTTGTTGTTGTTGTTTTCCAGATTAATAAACTCCAAACAACACCTTTATTGCCTAGGGAAAAGAAATACGACAGGTCCAGATGGTATACCATCAAAGGCTGAGTGTGCTTCTTGAATCTTCTCCTTCATGGAGACAAGGCCCCTGGTGGGACGGACCACCACCGGCTGGCAGCATCTATAGAGCAGAATAAAAGTGCTGGCTCCTGCCCCATGGCTACACCTGAGTCCTGATAGAGAAAGTTGAGATTTTGCTAAGAGCCAGCTGTTCACCCTTAGCCTGGACCCACAGAAACATGAACAGGACACCCTCTTGCTTGGATACATATTTTGTTCCTGATGTGATATCTCATAGCAGTACTTTCCATGTCCCCAGATGGCAGAGGAAAATGAAACATCTCACCTCACTTGATTATTCTGCAGTGCTCCATCATGACATTAATTATACAGACTAATTAGCAGGCCCCTGAGTCCCGAGACTGTCCCACCTGAAGAAGGGGGGCAAGTATCGGAATTTTTTTGATTTTTATCGTTGGCTCAATGCTCAGTGCTTGGAACTTCTGGGAAGGAGTCTAAAAATGGAGGTATGCATTTGCAGATTTTCTTTTAACACCAAAGGGTGCTTGGGCAGTTTTGGTTTCTTAATTTAAGAAGCACTATATGTCAGACCACTGGAATGCAGCCTTCACACTCAAGCACCATAGTCAAGAGGGAATGAAAATGTTACAGAGCAATGAGTGTAGTAAAGTCTGAAGTGTGCTGTAATGGAGGCGCTTATATAGACCTACTGGGTATCAAGGAACAGACAGTTAATGTAGATGAGATGTGAGGAGGGCAAAGGTTAGGTAGGGTTTCAAAGAGGAAAAGCAGCAGGACCGCAGTCAAACAGTAGGAGCAACGGCATTTTCAGCCAGAGGGAGCAACACGTACAAAGGCACTGTGGAAGTACCCAGAAAGACAATGTGAGATGTGTAGCCATTTCACTGGTCAGACCATGTTGTATCTGTTGATTGAAAAGCTTGGACTTAATCCTGAGAGGGGGAGATGACACATGGATTTATCTAAGAGTCTACTATTGTGAGGGTTTCATTTTTAAAGGACCACTCTGGTTACTGTTTGAAAAAGAGACTACTGAACACTGAAGGTAAAGACACTAGACTAGAGGCCACATATGAGATGGTCAGGTTTATACAAAGAAGATACTTAGAGATGCATAAAAATATTAGGAAGTAGAATCAACATTACTTGGTG